>CABFPE010000784.1:88526-102101 GCA_900660155.1 Hofstenia miamia
AAAAATCTGAGATAAAATTCCTCAAAATTGATAAATTTGATGTTATTGAACAAGCTGCATTTACATACATATAAAAAACATTAAATATATATATATATATATATATATATATATATATAGATAATTTTTATGTTAACACATAGGAATAAGGCAATTTCATTTTGAAAAATAGAATAGAATATATTTTTGTTTTTAATTTGAATATGATGCTAATTTTTAAAGAGCCGGTTAAAACCGGTTAAAATCCGGTTAGCCTTAGAAGAAATCCGGTCCGGTTAATCCGTTTAAAGTATATGGGGACGCACAACCTTAATTATAAGGACAGTGAATACTAATTTGAACTATTATAATAGCGCTAAATATAGCTAAAGGCCATTATATAGACGCTTAATATTTTATTGTAATTTCTTATTGGATATTAGTATATCAAATGATAACAAACAGCAAGCAAAATATTTGAACAATTTTTCCACATTAGATTGGTTCTTGAAGTAAAAATTTTTCACGGCCTGTCTTAGCAAATTAAGAGGTTTAGATTATGCAGCATTTTTAATAATATTCAAGCTATCGAAATGTATGCACTTAATCTATACCTTAACATTCACATCGCTAATTATCTCAGGTGGTTAGACGTGCAATGCTTTTAAATGTGAGTGACAATCACCTAGTCTAGAGGTAGCCTAACATAAGTGAAAAACTGAAATGTAAAACAAACTGAAATGGACGATCTTTTTGAACTAAACAGAAACTGAAACGGAAATTATTGGAAATTCAAATAAAATTGACATTATTCGGACTTTAATTCAGTTGAACACACTACTACTACTACTACTACTACTACTACTACTACTACTACTACTACTACTATTACTAAAAATTCAAGTTGCTATGGGATCTAGTGATGATATTAAAACTTAAAAGCAGCACATCATATTGTATATTAAATACCTGTAAAACAATCGCAGCGTGAAGAGCAGTTCGAAGTAGTGCATCAGTGGCTCGTGCGGCATGAGATGGCCTATCTAGCGCACGCCGGGCGATAAACCAGACCTGCACTTGGCGAATAGACCAATCAAGTTGCTTTGCCAGTCCAGCTAGCCTCACAGCGTCAGGATCCCGAGCTATGCTCGTATATACCTAAACATAAGTTTGCAAGAATAGTGTAACAGAAATTAGGCTAATAGTTTATTTCTCAAGTATTTAACTACAAGTATTAATCGCAAAAATCAAGAATGGCAAAAAATTTTTTGATAGAGTTAATAATAAATAGTTGACACTGAATGAAGTGTTTCTGAGAAATAGAAAAAATAGTTTCAATTCAAAATTACTGGTCAAAACACGATGCGCAATTGGAAGGAACAAAGAATGAAAGATAAAAGGACGTTAGATCGGAATTAAATTAAAGAGTTAAGTACCATCTTAGGCACTTGTGAGAATCCGATTTACCTTTTAGTAAAAAGAACACGAGACTAGACAACTATTAATATATTATGATAAAATTACAGACTTCCAAATTCAAAAAGCCTTACAACCACTTATAACATTAAAAGACATGTTAATTATAATGAATTAGAATTTCAAGCGCCACAAGTGTTACTTTCCCTTTATATAAAATAAACTAACATCTGTTTCCAAACTGTTTTATGACTCTAATGTTTCAAACAAACAAACTAGTAGATTATTTCAAATCGACTTATTTCACATTTATATAATTATCTCATCGCTTAAATATTTCGTAAATAACCTTATCTAAAATAGCATTTGGTTGCGGGGTTGGTTGCTGCGTTGAAGGAAGCACAAAATGCAGCAATCTCTGCAAAACCACACGAACCAAAAGAAGACATGCTGCTATTGGCAGTGCAGGCGCCAAGTCATCGAGACGACCGGGCTGCAGATTGCTTACACCACCAGGCGATCTTAAATCGGCCCATGTTATATTGGTGGGAAGCCAGAATCGTTCATTCCAAAACCACGTAGACATAAAGTGTCACTAAAACGATGTACGAAATTAAGCTATAAAAATATATTTGAGAGAGATGAGAAACATACATGATTAAATACGAAAAGTTGTGGAAAGAACACTTATTCTAGTATCTATTTGTCATCGGAAATCTATAATCAACAAATGAGTAACTCCAAATTTAAACAATCACGAAATCCAAGGATGGCAAACTCTGTTCTAAAATATCACATTATTTACTCAAGTGTAAACACTAATAAAATTAGCTTTATCAATGAAGATGTGTTACAATACCAACCTCAGGGAAAATATTTTTCCAATATGTTTTTTCAAAGAAAATTATGAAATATACTAAGTGAAATGGAAATATTAATTCGATCTAAAATATGCAACTAAACTTACGCGTTCTCGAAAGTTTCCCACGAACATACTGTGAAATAAATTTCAAGAATAGCACATTTTGACGCCCCATAAGCACCTCATCAGAATTTCCAGCAGTTATTATTCCGTTATACTGAATTATTGGGGATGTTTATGTTTGAATAATAATCATTGATAAATAAAAAAAGCTTAGATACCACATACTTTCTATTAGACAATGGCTTGGAAAATTGTAAACCAGATACGTTTTCATTGGTAAATGGTAAATAACTTTTTATAATTAAAAAATTAAAAAGCACATTTCTAAATATAAAATATCATTCTATATGAAAAAAAAGAAAAATTTATTGGACTATTTGGAACGAGATTTCTTTTCAGGCACTGCGCTAACATCTCTTGACGTACGCTTCTTTCCAGTTTCTAAACACAGAAAATGCAATAATCCAAGCGAATAAATAAAGCAATATTGAATCCATACTTAAATATAAAATTTTACTGAAAAAATAAAATAAGATATAAAAAAATTAATAAATTGGCATACCTAAAGCGGCCACGCTGAGACCTTCAACAACTGGCGACACAAGCTTAACTTGTAGCTTAGAGTGTTGGCCGTCTTCACTGGATGACATTGAAACTTGAACAACAACTGCGTCGAATGTGTGGAATACATGATCGCCAACAGTCTGAGTGAGTTTATCCGCATCGAATAACACCATATCGCGGGGAATCAAAATACAGCCTTCTAAACCGTATTTGAATATAAGAACCTAAAATACGAAAATACAGCGGAGTTTAATGACGAGAATTGCAACATCCATTTAATTCATATTTTGTTAAGGATCGCGTAAAAACTTATACATAACTAACTAAACCAGAGTATCTTCATGTTAGATTGAAGATTGGTTCCAAATTTTTTAAATTATACAGAGTTGGTGTTACCAATTATTAATTTTAAACATGCTATGAATTTTTAGAAAATTGTAATAGTTCTTGGAAAAAAATTTAAACACTTATAACTCAAGAAATAATAGAGCACCGCCACCTCTGATTTTGCGTACGGCACACCCAATGGGTTTGGGACATCTACCTACATAACGAGTGAATTAAAAAAAATTAAAAACGTTCCCATAAAAATAGTCAATCCTTTCAGGTACATTAGACACAACAATAAACTTTAGTACATAGTACAAATTATTAATATTAGATTTAAGCATGTGTCCACGCCTCACGATTTCCAACTGTAATAATGGGCTTGGAGAAAACTTTTTAGAAAAGTGGAAAAACAGTTTGTCATTTTAAATGGACACTAGGTTGCTTAAGTTGTTTAGGGTTAAATACACATAGAAATATATTTTAAATAGAGTTAAATTTTATAGTGGTGGATTACAGACTGCTTGAATTATGTAAGACACGGAGAAAAGGGTTGGGAAACACTGAAGTAGACAACTATATAGAATATATGAAAAAAACTGGGTGAGCAAAATGCATTTAATACAGTAAAAACATTTCATCTTAGAGTTATTCCCTTATGTAATCGCTAAATGGTATCTAACAATGTGTGTACAACTATACAGCTTAAAATGGATAAAAGACCGGTGCAAATTAACATTAGAGAAAATCACATTTTGTTCTTATTAAATATCAAAAAGAGTTTAATTAATTTGGTTTGCAAGACGACAGGAAATTAATCACTGCCTTCCGACTTCACTGGTTGAAATTAAAAAGCACGAAGTCAACCGTGGATTGCACAAATACCATCGGCTATTAATATTGATAATAGTTTCCAACATGATGAAAAGTACGAGACTCAGTGTCCAATAATTAGCAGAGCAGAATTCTTCGAAATTCTACCGATTACTAACCACAAAAAAACTGCCCTCAATTAGAAATCAACGAAAAAGTGCTAAAAGGACTAAAATATTTACACAACAGTTAATGATTTACAAAAAACAAGTGAAGGCGTAAAGTATCGTGGCCTTAAAAAAGTGATATAGCTGTAATCAGAACCTGTCAAAATTGGGATCTTGGGTGAGCGTACATCGTGAAAAGTACACTAGCCGCCGTTAAAAACATGTTTAAAAATGATAAGCAAATTGTTGATCAAATACTATCTGCCTCATATCAGCACTAAATCGTGCAGGAATAAATTCCAAAATCATCCATTCGTGTTGTACACAAATATAATAGTATGCTCATTGTTTTATAATGCAAAATACACTAACGTTGAAGAAAATAATTCAATACATGTTCACCGCTTAAGAAGTTGATTAAATCCTAGCACATATAGTTAATAGACTACATACGTTATAACCTATAAAGGTGGTTAATGCATGATAATTTATTGACAAAATTATAGATAAAACACTCGCCATTACAGCTATAAACAGTCTGAGAATTATCGTAAAAGCTTCAACATTAATTGCGTAATTATCTTCCCCAATCTTAATCAAAGTAGGGCAAAATTTGCAACCCGATTAAGCTCCTATAAATTGTGCACTCTTTATTTGTTATAATGGCAACATGTAACCATTGTTTGTATACATAAAAGTTTGGTTCTTCACAGAAAAGACAAAGTTTAAGGCGTTTTCGCACCTGAACTCAATATTAACATATTTTAAAAAGCATCGTTGTCTAACTTGTGCGATATGCCTGAATTGAACACATTTGGCTGCTAATTTTGTTTTCAAGACTTGAAAACTGTTTACAGGAAAGGGAATGTCATTAAATATCTTGAAAAACAAATTTGGAGAAAGTATTCTGACTTTGTTGTTATCTCTCGAGGACAAGTCTGGAGACAGACACTGTTACTTCATATCAATGTAAAATTAAAAATACTCCGCATTAAGGTGGAGACATTGTTAATTCTCTTTTCAGTAAAAAAACTAATTTGATATTATGCAGTTGAGTGGATCCATTTCATATAAAACTCCACCCTAAGAATCTCAGCCTATAGTTATTGAATTGAAATACATTTGATTTAATGGAATGAGGTATGTTTGCTTCTGGCAAAGTATTGAATAAAAGCACAGCAACAAGTGAGTTCCAAAGTTCATACCGGAAACTAGGAAATTCAAAATGTGGAAACTTCAACATATTGTAGATTCTAATCGATTGCTCTTAATGTGATGCCAGAATTTTTAAGACATAGGTATTTCATTTTAAGAAGGATTGATGATTTTAGAATCTCTCAGCAAAAAAAGTCGTAATATTATTCCCAGAATAGTATTCTCTTAAATAACATTTATTTTCTTAATTGTTTTCAGTTTATGAAGCTGCACTTGTTTCACACACTCTAAATTTTATTTATCAACATCTGAGTAAAAATTCTGCAATTCATTTCAGCTTCGCTTAAATAATTGCCAATGATTTACTAACAGTTTAATTTGCTACAAATCAATGGGCCGCGAAACTAAATATATTTTAGTAGCTGACTGCTACATCTAAGTGCACACCAACACTTGAACTTACAGTAGGCTTAACAGTACCAATTATTGTATATTAAATTGAATGTACGATTTTTTGAAAGTCTTTATGTTTACATTTGCGCTGGTTAACAGATCGTGAATTAAAATAATGTAAGCATTTAAATAATTATGTAATTTAACAATTCAAATTGCACTATCTAGTCTTGAGAAAATTTATAATTGTGACGATTTTGGGCGCTCCTACACGCCAAATCCAGGCTGATATTACACAACAATTATTTTTCAAAATTATATATAACAGAAAATTCAATTCGTTTTACTGTTATCATAAAATTGAAATCAAGGAGAAAAGTCTAAGAAAAGGGGGCTTTTAGCCGGTATCACGATACAGGCACCAAGAAAGCACTTCAAGTGAAGATGATACAATAGATAAGATGAGACAAATATTGAAGCTGCATTTAATTAGACAACAATTGCGCAAAACACACTGCACCAAATTTGATGAATTTCTAGTAAATGATAGCACAACTAATATGGATAAAATGCAACCTTTGAATATTTCGAATTATGTTTCCCATTATATTGGCAAGACGTTGATAACTATCAAGCAATACGTAGTATGTGCACTACACACAGTTTCATCTGTGTGAGACAGATTTCAAATGTTTAAGAATAACTTGTGCAATGTCAGACGTTTTAGTGCATGACTTGAAATAAATTCGAATTCCAGTTAGTCATCATTTCAGATGAAAAAAAATATTTTCAAAGTGAGGACATCATTCTAAAAAATAAGTTTTACATAGAGACAACAGAAGCTAATGCCGGATCAGTAATCTTGAGTCTCATTAAATCGTTCTGATGAACCAAATTTCCAGATTTTAATAAATTTGGGTGATAAAATTCAACTTTCGAAAAGATAGAATTAAAGGTAATGAAAGGATTTTGGAAAAGATCTATTCTGCAAGGATATCAATGCAATACTCTAGCTGTGAAATAGATGGATAATCATGGTGTGTATATCTTGAATTATTTGAAACCAATACTATGTATACTGAGAAATGATAAAAAACCCAATTACCATTATATGGGACATTAATTACCTCAAGTTTGAACTTAATTGTAAGAAAACGTATTGTTCAAAAATGTCCAACTTTGTTGATGCTGAGGTTGTCAGCGTCTGTCTAGTATATACAGAATTTTTAACTTTTTAAAATTGTGCAGACCAGAAAAATTATTGTCGTTGAGTTATAAACTATATTGCTCGTGCAATTTCAAAAGTTCTAAAGTGCATTGAATACAAAGCCTAGTATTCAAGACACAAACAAAACAGGATTATAACACTATATGCTTCAAAATTTATCCAAACTCTTTGCACCAAAAGTTGTAAAGAACTCTTGAAATATCTTGTACTATTCAAAACGTAAAAACTAGTCAGTCAATTTGTTTGTTGAGGCTTCCGGATCTATTGGGTCACCGGGTCACATTTATACACGCAAACGAAGGAAATATATTACACGAAGTGGCTCATCAAAATAAATTGAAATAGAATGGATTTAAATTATTACATTTAATAAATATTGGCAAATAAAAGAATCCTTCACACCCGGATACCATTTTGTGTAATAAAAACGTAGTTGGATGATTTCTTATTTCACATCCAAAATTACGTTAGAACCTTGTACTTTATGTTGCGAGGTGATGTATTCGAAAATCCGCAAATACCAACTATATCAATGTCTATGCAAGTATGTTCTTAGCAAATTCTGCAAGCAGCGTTCAGTGGAACGGACATTACTGTTATTGCAAGACGACGCAGGAACTTTTAGCAAGTTGTCACAAGAATTGTGTTAACCCGAAGGGTTGCGATTAAGCACCTAATTGACGTCCAGCGGAAGCCAACCAGTCGGAATTCGATGAACCAATCATACATAAAGAAACCTATTGTGAGCAAAAGGCCCAATTATCTGTGTAATTGAACTAAATTCCAGAAAACTCGAACATTGAGAGGGTCTTTAGCTGTGATTAACTTACTTTGGACGATAATCGCAAGCGAATTTTACTTGTTCATTTTGAGTAACTGCTTTTCCTATTTGTAAATCACAGTTATTGAAACTTACCCCTGTTGACTCTATTTTGAAGAAAACAAATGATTCTGAGTTAATGTATTTTTTAATACACAAAATTATTTACTTTTAGAACGCAAGACGCAAATTAATTATCTTTCTGTAAATATATATTCAAATATATTTTTACAAACCTGTTTAACATTCAGTTGTGGGGTTAGAAACTATTTGTCTCAATTTCGGTCTTAACAGCGGCGAGTCTACAGTAGAGAGTGACATCGGATACCAATGAAACCCTACCCGATTTCAGGTTTCGGGTCTGTTTGGGTTCGGTTATCACAATGTCGGGTAGAGTTCGGTTACAAGATTAAATTGATTTTTTAAATCATACTGAGCTAAATCACCAATTGAATTGAGGAAGATTCAAGATGTTAAGTAATACCAATGAATTGCTGTTTCTGATATTAAAAATGATTGATGTTAATGATCATTTGATTGGACAGAGATAGAGGTCGACGGTTTTGAAATTTTAACTTCGGTTTGGTTTGGATCGGTTTTGGGGCAAAAACCGCGGTTTCGGTTTTGTTCTGTAATGAAAACATGTAATTTCGAAGCTATATTTTCTTATGGTTTTCAAGATTAATCTCAAGTTTTTCTTAGTCTTAATGAGAGAAGAAGCATTGACACCAGAAAGACTGCATCGCTTCTTGGTGATCGTGTTCGATCCAATTGAACCCATGCGTTCTGATGACACATTTGTTGCCTGAATTGCCAACCACGTTTTCGCCAGTAGTGAGAGCTTTGGCAGTATTACACAGTTACTAATTACCAGTCATTAAAAACCGTTTGAAACCGTCCTAGTGAAAATGAGTCGGTTCGGTTTCGATCTGTGTGAAAACCGCGGTTTCGGTTCGGTTTACCGTCGACCTCTAGACAGAGATCCACAATTGCAAATCAAAGTCAACGTTTCGGGCATGTTCGGGTATTAAAATTTCGGGTCGGCTTGGGTTCGGGAAGTAAATATTCCGGGTCGGGTTTTGGGTCCATCTTTACCTAATATTATCACTCTCTAATCCACAGACGGGCTTTAGCTGTCTGTAGAACACGCAATTTTCTACTCTAGCCCACCAAAATGAGATTTTTACCAGTTGGAGACATGGTATGTTTAAGACGCCACTATGTTATCACAACCAGAAGAGAAAATGAAAAGCGATAATTTCGTAAAACATTCTTTATGAAAATTATATTCTGAAAAGTATTAGTTTGAACAAACCAGAACAAAACAGCCTCATTAATGTTATCACTTAATTTTATTTCTTCATACTTTTATTAGTGATTGATTTCAATTTTTTGTTAAATACAAATTTATTATGCATCTATGGGCCATAGTACATATAATACTTAGATCATAGACTCGCATTTGGTTCTTGAAAGAATTTTTATTGATACATCTATCTAAAGGTAAGGTATCGTAAGCTTAATTCGCATTACAACTGGTAAAACTAAGGAAACTAAGCTTTGATTACAGTAGCGACCGTGTTTCTCCTAAAAGAACATTAATTGCAATAAAATAGAAATAAAGTGACAAGAAAATTATGCGTACGACATTGACTGATAGCAAAATTAAGTGACTCATTTCCAGCGGCAAAGAAAAACAAGTAACATTTTATATCATGAAGAACGGAGTCAACGGACTAGCTTTTAAATTCAGAAAGTCTTATTAATCACCCACTTGATATTTAACAGCTATTTCACGAAAAACAAATAGAATTTGCAGGAACGTAATTAGGCCAAACAGAAACAATTAAAACAACAAAACTATTTACGAAACAAGAAACAAATTAATGTTTACAGAAAGACAAATCATTTTAGCGGGAGTGGCAACAACAATAACCAGTCAATTGAAATTTGAAACAAATTAAATAAATTTCTGCTTATTTACCCCGAGCTATCACCTAAAGATGCCTCCTTAGTATTTTAAATGTATCTAATTTTTTGGAAAAGGGTTTAACTAAAAATCGTTTGCAGTTTATCTTCTGTGCTAAAAACTTCATAAGAAAATCCAATAAATAAGAGGCTGGGCGTTAAATGGTTTATTTAAAACATTTCTCATCCTGCAATGGACCATTAATAAAGTACTACTTAAAACCAAAGGGATCACCTGAAGATATGCCCCCCCCAACTTCCAGATTTAGCCTCACCTGAAGATACTCCCCCCGACTTTTTCCACCTGAAAATATTCCCCCCAAGATTTTCCACCTGAAGATATTTCCCCCTCAACTTTTTCCGCCTGAAGATAACCTAAAACTAACACTAACCCAAACCCTAACCCTAACCCTTTTACTGTTGCAGTAAATAAATAAGGTTAGGGTTAGGATAAAGTAAAAGACATATTTAGTTTTTCCTACAATTTTCCAACTGAAGATGTCCCCCCCAAGATTTCCCACCTGAAGATATTCCCCCAAGATTTTCCACCTGAAGATATGCCCCCTCAAAGCTTTGGAGGGCACATCTTCAGGTGATCCAACCAAAGTAATCCACACATACAGTTTAAAAGGTTAAGAACTAAGTGTGAGTTCATCTTGTTAGTAAATGAAAATCACAGCTTTAGCTTTACAATTATATTGATTCAAAAACACGAAAATCTACCAAAGTAACAGCATCTAGCGAAAGCAAAATTTTTCAAACGCATTTGCACATCTGTATTGATTCATTGAAACATGGGGAATTCTAATTAATCACATTCTATTCATAAGAAAAATGATCATAAAACTGCTCTTCCTATCGAAGACAACGTCTAAGGCCGCGCGCAAACGATACAACTTTTGTTGCTAAACCAATTAAAATAAGAAATCACTTTGGAGGAATTCAAATTGTTTCAAAATTATCCAATGATATTGCTAGTTATAATTAGCAACGAAAGTTGTGTCGTTTGCGCCCTACCTAATAAGCAGTGTATTTAAAAAAACATTGAAAATGTAAATTTGATTGCGTGCGTTTTACATTTAGTGCCTAATTTAAAACATTTCATAAAAATACTATCACACTGTGAATGGTCTATGATGTTGATTAAATAAAAAATGTCGTTAAAATTTAGAAGCATGAGAAAATTTACAACAATTACGTGTCAATGGATAAAGAGTTTTTTGCTAGAAGTAAAAATTTACCTGTAATGCATTTTTGCGAACCATCATAATGCGAGCATTGCAGTCTTCAGAGATATTGCGAAAATAAATTTCCGTATGCAAATGTACGGAGGCCCGTGAGGCTTCCTGTGCCATGCGATGTCGATAATTGATGTTGCGACATATCTCCTCACAAAGCGCTTTGTCTAAATCAGACAAGTAAATAGAAATTTAGTAAACACTTTTAAGCACTATCAAGGAATCATTATAAATGAATTCCCAACTATTTTAACTTCAACTAAATGTGACATGACGTCCTTAAATTTTCATTGGACAAAAACTTCGCTATTTTTAAAAAATGTTTAACCAAGCACTCATACCAAGAATAATGAAAAAATTTAAACTGGTGAAAATACATTAATGGCCTACTGGTTTTTACTAAATGAAAAAAAACGAAAATAATTTAATGCAAAATAGAAATGTAACTGAATCCGTGGAAAACATTTAGCACAAAGCTTTAACTAAAAAAACTTCCTCAAGTTAATCATAATTATGAAATAAAAATTACAATGAATGTTCGTCTCGCCAAACAACGCCTTAAAACTTTCAACAAAACTTTTTTAATCGAATAGAACAGGATACAGTTCTGGATTTATAGATTAATAATATACTAGAAAATGGGTTGTGTCAGCAAAAATACCACTGCCTTCAATTTTTAGTACCATCTTGCAAAATAAGAATAAAGATGCATTCAAACTTTGAATTCAATCTAGGATTCTACGGGACCAGGCATCCCATGGAATTCGCTGGTCCTAGTTCCATCGGATTGATATTTGAGATTAAATGTTTCAGTGGTACTGGTACTAACTAAGGTCGTAATAAATGAAATTGGGACCCTTTATTTCATAATTTTTGAATTTTTGAAAAATATGAAATTACGACGTGGTAACACATACTAAAAGAACGGGACTAGAACTAAATGGGATTAGATCGGGGTTAGCAGAACTTTAGTGGAACCAGAAAATGTCAAGGATTAATGCTTCACATTATGGAAATTATATTAAATTACTAAATTAAACTTAAAGTCGAAACATGCATGCCATAAATATCTTCATTTATGAAAAAAAGGTTTCAGAAACCACTGCTGCATAACTACATAAAAGTTGATGATAATAATAGAAAGGGGAGAAAGGAAGTCGAATGAAACGGTTGATGAAGTTGAAAGTCGAAATGATGGATTGAAGAAGGTGGTAAATGGAATTGTTTATGTTCATAACAGTGCATAAAATGCGTATAATAAAAGTAATTCTAACAATGGAAATAATTAAGATTGAGTGGAAATAGTGAGAAGTTAATTAAATGCAATTTTAATGCAGTACTAGAACGGATTCCTCAGGAAAATATAATATTCCACACGGAGATAAAAATATTGAAGAATTTTACCAAATTACGTATTTTGGTCAAATAAAAACAAGGGAAATACACTTCAGTGGCGCTTTACAGGAGATATCAAACTTGTTTGTATACAAATTAAATGCTTACATCAGGAACACTGCAAGTTGAAGCCCTCTAACGGCAAGACTGGCAGGCATTTCCCTACTCTTTCAATTGATGATAGTGGTTATAAATATAGCGTTGCATAATGCGTCACTATCAACATGCTGAAAAAATTCCAAATTTTATTTCAAGATCAGTACAATATTTTCGATATTCAAATATATATATATATATATATATATATGTATATATATATACTGGATACCTATGGCTATTACATTCCCTTCTAAAACACATTTAATAGAATCATGCTTAATTGTTTAAAGGTTGATATTTCTTCGCTCCCATAATTTATACAACTCACCAATTTTTGTATAGCATTCTAACATCATTAAAACTATTTTTCTATGTAGTATACTTATAAATACATCTGAAATTAAATGCCCCACTTAAATACTCATTGTTTTTGGTTCCTAGATGACTTTTTGTTGCTTACATTTACAATTAATATTTTAGGAAATGAGTTCTATTTTAAATGCTGTGTGAAGTTTTAAATGATCAAAAGCATAATGGTAGTATCTTTATCTATTTTAGTTTTGTATTCATTTTTACAATTTTTTCTTTAATTTGACGACAGTCTTCTTTGGTCTAAGACTTTATCATTTCTTAAAAACATGTCATTGGAAAACTTTTTCATAATACAATGTGGGTTAAATGTTTATAATTTGAGGTTTGCTTATCATGGATAAGAAGAGCTCTTGTGATGTTAACTTTATACCGTTTGCAGCCATGTGCACTATATGGAATATATAATCAGAATTTGTTGGCTTGATGTGCCAAACGGTTTCATAATTTGTTTTTATCTTGTTTCCATAGTAAATTGAATTCTCGATAAAATATTCAGGTAATTTAATAATACTTGGGCTTTTTCTTGGTTAAAATTATTACGTATATATCATTCACATAGCTTACATAAAATTCTACTTTTTACTGGGGTATTCTCAAATCTGCTTTCAATTATGCTAATTCCAAATACAATCATTGTTGGACCTAGATCTGAACATATTGTCTATGCATGGTTTTATTAGAAAGATATATACAAATAATATATATATATATATATA
>CABFPE010000784.1:106097-119645 GCA_900660155.1 Hofstenia miamia
TATATATATATATATATATATATATATATAATGGAATTTGGGAAAAACCAGTGTTTAATTTAACTGTTTAACCAAGAACTAAGACAAAAAGTGAGGTAACTGTCTTCGAGTTTTGACATTTTTGCCATTTTAAGAACTCACTCAAATAATCGTAATAATATCACATTAGTTTTATTTTTGGGGACGTGTCCACTTTTTTCAAGTTGGATATGCAAGCTTTCCCAATATTTTTTACATTTTCACTAGCAAAACATTATGCAGAAATTATAAATATCATAATTAGTCTATTAACGTCAAAAAACAAAAATCTCAGAAAAATTTCGAATTGAAATGTTTACATTAAATATTTTTTACTATAGAGACAAGTTACGTTTGAAGAGCTGTTCTAACACAATATACATTAAGAAATTGTAAATAAACTTTTGTGAAATAGTATGTACATGTGCAATAATAAATATCCGCCAAAAAAATATCTGTGAAAATAATTTACAAAAACATTTATCTCATAAACTGAAGACTTGAAAATTCTGCTCGTTGGTAGTTTTGACGTATAACATGATTTCACAATAATATATGCATGTACAAATTTCACAAAATCTTTATTACAAGGCCTGATGTCCATAAAAATTTTAAGGTATTCCCATTAACCTGACAAATGCTATAGCAGCACTAAATAACCACTGAAAATGATTACACTACTCTGCAACAAAATGGCCACAAAAATATGTGACAAGGAATCAACACAATTTTTCAGCTAAATTACATGTCAGTAAATTACTTTCATAATCTCTATCTACTAGACGTAATATAACACCCATTAATAAAATGTTGTAGAATTACCCAATAATGTAGCATAGGGTTTATCGGCCCCAATGGCGGCTGCTAGCATTCGATGCACCATGACATCAGCATAACGACGAATAGGCGAGGTAAAATGGGTATACAAAGGTGTTGCAAGACCATAATGTGAATATTCTGATCTGGGTAATGTTCCGGCTGCAAAATACACTGCCTAAACTTGCAAAATTAGTTCAGATGCTCTACAGAATAAATTTGATGTTTACAAAGGATCGGCATAAATGAGTTCTTGGATCATACCCATTGTGAGAAAAGAAAAGTTTTAGAATACTATCTTCCAAGAAATCAAAGAATATAGAGGTCATAAAATAAATTGGTATTTACTCAATATTTTAATGATATCGTTAACTGATTGGAAACTACGTATATATCGTTGGGTGAGGAAACACTATGTATTCATAAATACCTAGCGACAAAAAATGGAACAAAAATCAAATTTTCAAACTCAATTTTCTAAAAGATTATAAGAGATAAAAACATAACATTTGAATATAAAATAGAAATTTGCGATGTACATCAACGTTATGAGTAAATAAGGGATTGCTTGTGGATTTCCAAGCTACGAGGGATGGATTCCATCAAATCTATATGAATTTTGCGCGGAATGTTTCCAGCAGCTATTCTCAAAACGTTTTTCTAGATCCTCAATTGTCTTCGGGTACAGCTTCTCTATCTCACGCTTCATAATCGCCAGAGATTCTCAATGGGAGACAGGTCAGGACTGTAGGGAGGTCACTGAAGTGGTTGCACTAAATTGTCACTTAACCAAGCACGAGTATTGTTTGAAGTATGCACTCTTGCCCCGTCTTCTTGTAGTAGCCAATCGTCAGGGTACATTGTGTTAGCATAGAGCATGAACTCCTCTAGAATTGCGATGTATTTATCTGAGTCAACATTGCCTTTTACTACAGTAATGTAGAAAACTTTGTGAGAAAGTGCATCCCATAACATCACATGAGGTGAACACTTGGTCATACGCTTTTGTGGGGTTCTACCAACTTTGCACCAGTATTTTATTGCTTTCCGATGCAGATGAAAGAGGCAATCGTCTGTAATGAAAACGATGGTCCAGGCAAAGCCCTCCATATCTCGACAAAAAACCAATCTTTTTCGGATGTGCTCCTGGGTTAGAAATTGAACGTTGTGTGGTTTCTTTTTGGTAAAGCCAGCACTTTTCAATCTTCTCTGGATGGTTCTTTCAGAAACTTGCGGTCGGCCCTGAACCATTAGTTGATTTTTAATGTCTCTTGCAGAATATTTGGGATGGGCTATTGCAAGTTTCATAAGACTCTTGTCATTTCCCGAAATCTTCTTGTGTCGGCCACTCCCCCGTTTTCTTTCAAGGGTCCAACTTCTTCAAATTCCGATATAAAGTTCGTTTAGACATCTGTGTTGCATTCAATAACGTCTTAAAATTTCTTTCTCCAAGTGAGTAAAGAACACGAAGTGTTTCCTTTTTGTTCTCACTGCAAGAAATGACAAGAAAAGAGTTAATTCGTTTCAGTTTTCCCGCGATAATTTTGTTAACATGTGCATTACATTAATATAAAGTATTGCATTCGATAAATCAACATAGATCTCATCATATATTAAAAAAATCAGGTATATATTTGTAATTAGTGGTTACTGAGAAACTAGCCTTTGAATAGTTTGTCGCCATTTTTTCTATCGCTAGGTATACATTTCAGAAATAAACTTCAATATTTAACAGCGCGATCACATAGAAATGCGCGTAAAATACACATCTTGTAGACTATGATCTTGTCTACCTGAAAGATTTCAGCAAAAACATACCCTAAAGCCAATCGAGCAACATTGCTGTTGCAGAACTGGTGGGGCTGTAGTAATAATCTAGCTTCAGCTTGATGAACAAAAGAGCTATATGTTGCTACCAAGGTATCCTGTTTGTGCGATTTAAATTTGAATATTTGAATAACAAAAATTCAGTGTGCAAAGAGGGAATTCATTCATGTAACGAAGAAATTTTTTAAAAACTGTTGCATTCCATTTATTAGAATAATAAAGCTGAACCTATTGAATTTGCTAAAACTATCTTATAACAATAAAAGAGCGAACAATGGAGAGCACTTTAATCACATTGTAAGTGAGTATTTAAAAATAATTTTTCTATAACATAGATGACCTCGCAAATTCTAATTACAATGCACGATACAATTAGAGCTTTCCAAAGTAACTGTAACAGAGGCGTTGCCTAACCAACAACCAATCGCATGGCCCAGCAAAATTCAACTTAAAACATCGACTTTTTGATTGCAAAAATAAAACAATTCTAACTGTGAGCAACACATTTTTTGCTAAATTAACAGGTCGAAAACAAATGTTGTTCATTAAAAGAAAACAGTAAATATTCTATTTCATCCGATTATTTGCATATTAAGACTTTTAAAGAATTTTAAAACTAAAAATTTATCAATAAATTGAAGCATGGCATTTTAAAAGCTAGGGATAGATTGTTAGTGCAAATCAAGCGCATACTGGAAAACTATCAGAGATGCGGGAGCAGAATTCTATTGTCCTATTCTATTCCATTGAATTTGGAGAGACTCCCGTTCAAAATCAGCCCCGTGAAATTTTTGCGTAAACAATATACTGTTTAAATGGCCAAGTATAAAAAAACATATCAATAGTTTAAATAAATATTTCGATAATTGAAATTAAAAAACTTAATAACCTGCATCATGCAACGAGTGGCCAACACACGTAAAATGGTATCTAAATACGGATCTTTACAGTCTTTTGTGGCAGCGTCTAAAGATCGGGCTAACTGCAGGGCAGATCCAGTAGAAAGTTTGAGTCCAGCTGAGGCAGCCGCTCTTGTGAGAGCATCGTAGCTGGAAGGCGGTGGACTGGGATGTCGACGAAGAACAGCGGATTCGGAAAACTCTTGCAAAATACGCTCGGCTGTTGAGATATTTGCGAGTAACATGAACTCTTCAACTAAAAACGAACAATAAATTATGGAAAAAAACTCAAAACGATTTTTTTATCGATTTCAATAGTATATGAGTAGATTTAAATGAAGAATTGATTTGATATCCTCATAACAATAAATAATTTTTTCAAGTTACAAACAGCTTTAGAATGTGAATCAATTGACCTGTTGAAAACCTCACAAAATATTTCTAAAGCGCAAAATATTATGAAAAAGAGTGCAATAAATGGTCACATTTTAAAAAATACGCATATAAATTTAAATATTGGACATGTTAATAATTATTGGCTTTTTGAGAAGTTATGAGAATTTATAGGTTTCAATATGGTCTCCACATGCCACATTGCTACAAAACTTGAGGTCTCGCACTGCTGTGGCCAATCTTCAATAAATGCATCCCTGCAGGAAATCAGTTTACTTATAATGCGCTTTCTATCCTTTTCAATATATAGGAGCTAATCCTCTTTACCAGTCACATACATAACATCAGGCTATAACCACACTTGGCAATTTTCTGTCAACAAAATTCTAGCGTAAAATGGTAATATAACTAAATATAAATCCAAGTAAAACTATATTGTAAAATTTAATCGCCTAATTTTCTAACAAATCACTAACCATGGACCATTGCGCTTGAAAAAGGTATTAGTAAATGAATGTTCCTTAGAAATTAAATATATGACATGCTCTACGATAAAGACAAAGAGAAATAGCTTTATTTACACTAGAAGGCTTATTCAAAAATAAACCATCGTAGATATACAGATTAATATGATTGAGATTAAGAGACATTTAGTTTTCCTATTGAAAAATATGTTGGATCAGCTACCCATATTTATAAGTTTAATGTAGACTCTATGCCCATTTATGCATAGCCCAAATTTGAGTCTTCATCTAGATAATTCTAATAGAATAGTGAATCATTTATGGGCATATGGCTATAGACATATAAATGTTATTCATGTGATATGTTTATCCATGTTGAGGCCTCTTTAGCTTATGATTTCAATTAAATTAATATCATAAATGCTTGAATGCCAAGTTCAGGCTGACTTGGAGAAATTAAATAAATACAAAATATCTATATATATATATATAAAAATTTAGGTAGATATCAAAAAAATTTTATTACAACAGCAGAAACAAATTTTGCGCATAATTGTGTTTGATATAATGTGTTTATCCAGGTTGAGGCCTCTTAAAAATTAATGCAGGTTATGAATGCAAGCATATCAATCGAATTAATGATTAAGTGCCGCGTTAAGAATGATTTCAAAGAATTGAAAAAATTCCAAAAATGTGTTCTGGCTAAATCGATTCAAAAGTATGAAATTTTGAGTTTTTTAAAAATGTCATCCTTAGTTAAGGCCGCATTACAGAAATGAAATAAAAATCAAAGAATTCCGACATTTGGTTGCTCCGTTCAGGCTGAATTTCTTTGAATATCATTTAGGATAATTATACAGAATTGATATGATACTGATGTAAAAAATACCAATAATTTTTTTGAATATGTTTAATCTGGAGAACTTATTTTATATAACCTAATTGACTGGTTAAGACTGACATAAATATGAATGATGAAAATTTTTTTAGATTAAGTATAATAATTGCATGCATAGTATTAATAATTGAATTATTTTTCATTGTAATGATATTTGAAATCAAAATTTTTTAGAGCACCTAGAAATGCTGCCCATGATTTGGGCAATAGTTCCATATAAAATGTATAACCAACATTTTCTAATTTTCTTGAAAAAATAAATACTACAATTAAAAACATGTAATGAATTCCATGTTATTAATGGCTGATTTTCTTTTCATTTTTAATGAGATTTAAAATCACAATTTTTTGAGAGCACCTAGAAAAGCTGCCATGATTTGGGCTATAATTCTATATAAAATGTATAACCAACATTCACCAATTATTTTCAAAAATCCAGTACTACCATAAAATAACTGTAATAAACATTTGCTTTTTCATGATTAGTCTTTCATTTACTTTTTATTTGTGTTGCTTAATCCGGACGTTATTTAATCCGGTCAACTCACTACTCTGTCAACAATGACATAATTAGGTATGTACAATATAATGATATAAAATTATCAAATTTTATTTAAATGATTTGCTAGTAATTTTTAATGTTTGGTATCAAAGCTCTCTAATCCGGATTTTTAATAAAATAACAAACCCAACAAATTGTGGGCCCAATACTAGTTCTAGGTCTTTTGGTTTTTATTTCATTCGAAAGCACTAGTCTTAATCTGCATGAATCTGACATTAGAAACCCTCTAGCCATTGCAAAAGGTGACTTAGTAAATATATATTTCTTTCCTATTTACATGTCACATATTAAAATGTATGTGTGTATATAACAATTTCTCTATTTTAGTTTTCAAATTCAATGAAAGCAATTAGTGGACAGCAAAAGTGTTACACATATATTGATAATTCTTTGCAGTTGGATGTAGAGGAAATGGGTTGTGGGTAGAATGGATGTAACAAGCAGGATGTATGGCAACACTATCACATATAATTTAACTCTAGCAATACTTAAGGGAAGGGAAACGCAGAAGAAATTGCTAAACAATTGCTATCGTTGTTTTAGATGTTAACTTGATGCCAAACATTGCTATTTTAATACCGAATATGATTAAGCTGTGCCTAATCCTGAATATGTTTTTTGTCATTTCTTGTAAATAGTTTGTTAGTATTTGTACATTAATTAAATAATCTCAATGTTGTATGTAGTAATAAACCTCTCAAAATGAGGGAGGGGGGCACCCGGAGGCCGGGCCTGATGTTCAGACAACTTGATTTTGGTGAAGAACATGAGAAATTCAAGATAACGATGAAAAAACGGTCATCTAATGATTCTTGGAAAAGTAGTCAAAATATGCATTACTGTAAATCAAGCTTCTGAAATGTCGTTTGATGTTAAAAAATGCTAAACAAATTGACAAGATTTCGAATATAAATAAATATAAGTTAAATTTTTAAAAAAAACATATTTGTCATTAAACTTAATTTTAAAGTTATATTTTTGCATGGAATTTTTCAAGATTCAAAAGTTTGAAAATATGTTGTTGTTATTACCAGAAACTTTGTGGTACACAGCAATATTTTTACTGTATTAAAATAAACCTGTAAAAAATTCAATTCACGGAGAGAAAACTGATTTCAGGAGTGAATAAAAGAATATTGAATAAATCATATAATTATAAAATGCATTATTAAACTAACAATTCAAGGAATACTTATCAAGAATTAAAAAATCGTGTAGATTAAGCTTTTCGGTATGACTAATATTTGTACATTAATGTTTACCCAAATTAATATTTGAATAACAAAAATGTGTCAGCTCGGTAAATGTATTGAGCTATTGAAGATTTTTCTAGAAGGAGGTGTACAATCAGGCCGCATTTTGTGACCCAATTTATTGACTGATTTGGTTACCCGGGTTGTCCCGGTTAGCAATTTTTCGAACAATGTGAACTTTAAGTAGATTCTTAGAGTTAGGTAAATTTTGAAACATTGTGCAATCTTTCAAATTTTAGCAATTACCAAGATTGTGTAAATGTTTAGCCGAATTGGGCAAAAAATTTCGGAAATATAAATTTTCCCATTATAATAAGTACCAATCAAACCTGGTTGAGCTATAAGAAACTCGTTATGACCCAGTGACCCGACAACTTGGTTTAATTCTGATGTAGGCCTCATCCCTCACTTAAAATATCCCTATTAGTAACAAGCGGGGCTTCTTGTAGTTGTGAAAAAATTTTTTTCATTACTATGAAATTAAGAGAATTTGCGTTGAATCCTCTTCTGTTTTAGCATTAATAATCGGTAAATGCTTTAGACAAACCAAAGAATTCCCAACAGTTAAACGGTCAAAATTGTTTGATTTTCTTCAACCACAATTGCATTGACTAACGATGAAACGTGGAAGTAAATTGTTGCTAGTATTAATTGTTCTCATCCATGAAAAGTAGAAAGGCATGCAGAAAGCTATTCGTTATGACTAATCATGAGAGGCTAGTTTTAGTTCAAGAAATTCATTCATTAAAAACAACAACAAGTATATGCACCTCCAAATCCATTTGAATTTTCATTAGTAAATTTTTTTATTCATTTATATAGTGGTCTAATTGAAATGCTACTTGTAAAATGAATCTTATATAGTAATGGTATTTCTAGTCTTAAAGAGAATTTTTATCAACTGAGGAGAAAAACTGTAATGTATTTGGATGTTGCTTTTAAATAGCATGAGTCTCCTATGCATATTTATAATCACGAGATCGTAATCCGGAATTGAAAAATTCATCCGGCATTACAAATCCTACCCAAATGAACGTTAAAACTAAACCGGGTTTCAATAAACAAATGACGTCATAGATCACAAAAATAAAAAGAACATCCAATGGAAATGACGTCATATGTCACAAAAATAAAAAGAACATCCAATGGAATTTTAAAATATTATTTAGAAGTCAATGATAATAAATTACCAAGAGAATTCGTTTCCAAAAGTTGTTTATTTTGTACTTCCAATGGATCGTTAGTTTCGCTATCGAGATGGAATCTAACCTCTGAAGATGCCAACATGAGTGCGCCGTTGTCTATTCGTCTCTGTTTGAGGATTTTCGCCAACTTATTAAGTCGCCGTAACGATTCGGCGATTTCTGTTTTACATTTGATGTCATCGACGATGGCCTGTGCTTGTGCGTAGGTCAAGGCCGCTGACGATTTAATGACGGACTTTGTGTAATGCGTGGAAATAATTTCAGCCTAAACAATGGCATTGCCTACATGTTAATAAAAACCGACAAAATTTAAAACGTAGAATTTTAGAAACGGCAAACTTCAGTATATACACAAAATTTGTTATAACTTCATGCCGAATTAAAGAAAATGCCGACTCGTAATAAATAGTAATTAATAGCAAATTTCAAGCACCGAGAAGCATAGTACTAATCGAGTAACAAACTACATTCGAAAATGTCATTTCTCAGGCATGATTCCCAAAAACCCGATATTACTTATGACTAACATGATGGAACAGACTACTATAAAAAAAACTCCGATTATTTTGATGGTTGCGATAACATTCGATTATTATGCGAAACCAAAACAATGGCGGAAAATTTCTTATAATTTAATAAGAGAGCAGTCAAGATGCATTCAAACAGAAATCATGACAAAAGTTACAAAAGTCACATGGTCTAATATCTCGGATTTTACATACTAATCTTTGATTCTGAAGAGTATTATAATACAATTTGTACTTACATACACAGAATAATCAGATAGTTTAGGAAATGATCTATATAACAACAAGTCAACAATTCCGTATCAAGTAAACAAGCATGAAACACTTCACTAGTAAATTATCATTAGACATATTTACCTAAAGATCGTTTTCTATGAATAGATAGCATTTATGTTGATTATCATACTTGGAGTAGCGGTTTGCATGTCAAAATATTAAAGGCTTTACTTTTACAGTTTACTCATCACCAAATTACGACATTTGGCCCTTTGCAGTGCTGTGAACAGTTGCACTCTAGAGGGAATTGTTGAGATGCAATAACCCAAAATGACCTGGAAACGAAGTGGATTTATACGTTAAACTAATACATTAAAAATGGCATAATCCAACAGCAAATGCAATTTAGTTAGTTGGTTAATGTTTTTACAACAACTGGTAAAATAGCTTTTGCGTTCATTAGAAGTAATGGAAAGTCTTTAAATTAAAACAATTATAAAATGTCAAAACTTACATTTTCGTTTAATTCCCAAATTACAGAAAAAGCCAGTCGTTCTTCCTCACCGCGTAATGAGCAAATGTTGGAGCTAAGAAGTGCAGGAAGCATCTCTATGCGATTGTCTGTCAAATAAACAGTAGTGCTCCTTTTTTGGGCTTCAACATCAATGGCGGTACCTGGCCGTACAAAATATGAAACATCCGCAATATGGACTCCGGCCTATAACAGATATAAAAAACGCTTTCCTCTGGCAGAAAATCAGGCTTGGAAAGATTCCACAACCTTTTAAAAAGTAATAGTAAATGCTATCCCACAAAATTCCCCCAGTATTTTAAACACTTGAATAAAATATATTGCGCTAGGAACCTTACTGTACATGACATTTCCTGTTTAACATTCACAAAGCAAATAATGAAATATCACATTTACCGCATTTCCAGTAGCGAGGCACACATACTGTGCGATCACTAATTACGTTTAGGAAAATATTAATCTGTCCGAATCCAAATAGTTAGCCATTTGCAGTGATTTATATGTATTTCATATGACAAGTAAATTGCACATTTCCGTAACCCATGTTAACTAAAATTAATATCAATAAGTAGACATGCATGTATAAACGATAACGGCACATAATTTTCTTAGTTTTCCTGACAAGAAATAGAAACAGACAGTGTTCGTGATAAACTAGCATACCATTCAAAGACTAACATTTGAATATAATATCAATATCACTATATATATATATATATATATATATATATATTTCAAAACTTCGTCATGACCGCGTTTCCAAATATAAAGTAAATCCTTGAAATTTTGCAAGGTAATGTCTCTTTATACTACCTAACCTCATAGTAAATATATTTAAGTTCGAGTGAATACTGCGGGTGCAATGGCCAAAAAGTAAGTATTTTTGGAAAAAGTGTGATTCCCGCTAAATGTCTTAGAAATTTCGAACGGTTTTCAGCCAAATGTAAGATTTTTGCATTTTTCATAGCAAAAAACGGGAAATATATACATATATATATATATATATATATATATATATATATATATTAGGGGTATGACAAAAAATTTTTTTGGCGAATTTTTTATTCCCCATACTGAAATAAGTGGAGTTTTTTTATGCCTTCAAAGAAAATATTAGTACCAGACTATAACTCGAAGAAAAAGTCACCCACCAAACTAAAAATAGTTTTACGAGGAGGGGTAAATTAAACCTCCCTGTCGATTATTTCATAATTACACTAAAAAAGAATAAAGCAATCGATTTGGTACTAACTGACTTGTAACATAATTTACTTCTTAACAACCTCAGAAAATTTCAAGTCGATCGGTCAAGGGACCTATGAGATATTTGGATTTTTTGGAAACCACAAACGTAGAATATATTTGTTCGTATTAAATATTTCAGAATTTTTTATTTTTGTTTAAATAGCATATTCAACTGTTAATTTTCAAATTTTAGAGCTGAAATGTCGAAGAATCCACCTCCTTCAGATAAGAACAAGAAAATTTGGTCTTCAAATTTGCTGCAATTCCACGAAAGTAAGACCTCAAGAAAGCATAAAACTGTGGAGAATATCAGCCAAATGCACAGGATTCCAAAGGAACAATATATCTTAGATAGATTCAGAACTTTGGCTTCACGTGTGAAAAGCAAAAAGGAGAGAATCAAGATAATAGCAGGTGAAGTTAAACAATTATGGAACAAGCTGAATTTGCCAATCCAACAAGGAAAATCGACAGTTGAAAGAAAAATTCAGAATGTAATCAAAGTTTATGAAAGACAAAGTCGAAAACCTGGAAACTATGATTTTACGAAGTTGTTCGATGTAACCGACGCAAGAGGAGAATGGTTGTGCAAAGAAGATAAAGAGTTCTACGAACTGCAGTTGTCATCAAAAGGAAAAGTAGGCTATTCCACAACAAAAGAAGATTTAACAGTGCTTCATCCAAGAAAACTGAAGTTACTCAAAAGGAAATCATCAGTCACAGAAGAATTTGTTGAAAACAGTACAGAGGTGATTTCAGAAAGTGACGAAAATGTGAGTGAAGAACAGTGTTTCAGTAGTGATGAGGATTTTGAGAACCCATCAACCTTCAAAAGACAAAAAACTGATTCTGCAGTGCGTTTAGTGACCACAGCAAAACTGAGTACCAGGAAAGCCCGAAAAGTCTGCCAAACCTTGTCAGAAAGTGGTGTTTCCATACCCACTCCAACACAAAGTGGTATCTACAAAGCTGTAATGAAAAAAGGAGAAGAGTTAAAAAAGAATTTCTTGGAAAACTTAAAAAATGATCAATGGTGTTTGCACTTTGACGGAAAAACCATTAACAAGAAGGAACACCAGGTAGTGGTTGTGAAGAACGAAAGTAAGGAAGTCAGACTTGCTGTTGTTCAACTAATAAATGGAAAGGGTGAAACAATATTCAATGGAATAAAAACTGTACTTGATGAGTTTGAACTTTGGGAATCAATAAAAGCGATTGTATCTGATACGACTGCAGCTAATACTGGAATATGCTTCGGTGCAGTCACTCTGCTGCAGAAACACTTCGTACATATTGGACTAGACAAGCCACCTTTCATTGGATGCCAACACCATATTTTAGACACAATACTGAAACATGTCCTGAATGAACATTTTGATGGAACTCCAACATCTCCAAATCTCAGTTACTCATTCATTTCAAGAATTACAGAAGAGTATGAACAACTCAAGACGTCATTCAACAACACTGGAAAATCACTAAAGAAAACAGAACGAGATTGGTGGCGAGATGACATGGCCTTTCTTGATCACTTGATATCATGCTACAAGGTTTTCAAAAGCACAGGAAGCTTCCCAAAGGTGAATTTTAAATCACTTCCTGCTCTCAGTAATGCAAGGTGGAATTCCAGGGCAATTTATACTTTGCTTGCTTTCATTCTGATACCAGATTATCGGCAGACAGCTAAAGCGGCATGTGATTTCATCAGTGGGTCATGGGCTGACATCTGGTTCTCTGCTCAAAGCTTCAATCCTGCTGACTTTGAAAACCTGTCAGAAGCTTGCAAAGGGCATCCAAAAGCTTTGAAGTCATTGAGGAAATTTTGGTCCACGTAACCATCACCTATACCAATGCAGCGTTCGAATATCTGTGCAGGACTTGCTTCCACTCAGTACATCCAATGAAACATTAAACATCAAATTTCTTCTAACAAATGCAAGATATTAAACTACGATTTGTAAAGACGTGCTATATTATATGCTTTAGTTTTTTTGTAATTATAAATATGGTACTGATTTCTAAACATTGAAGATTAGCTTATGCAAGCCGGATAGCTGGGCGATAGTTTTCTCAAAGGGTGGGTGAAGTTTTTTTAAGCAAAATAAAAACATTTTACATTTTCTTGTTTCGTACATAAAAACTCCACGAAAAATGATATGGGGATATATTGTTACAAAATTGTCATACCCCTAATATATATATATCTATTCGCCGTTTGTAACACTAATGGTGAAACTCCATTACAAACGACGAATTCTGAAAAAATGTATGTTACAAACGACTAATTGCCTTTTTGGGGTTTAAAATTGAGGAGAATGCAAAATTTCCGAAATTTTTTAGTTAGCGTATCTCAGTACCCTTTCAACAATATATCCTACTGGATTAATTGGTCTAAAAATTTAAAATGAAAAAATTTTTTTTGCTGGTTTTCACAGAGATTTGTATTCGAGTTTGCTGTAGCCAAGAAATTAATCAACAATGGAAGGCATTGACTCTAGTAAATGGAATAGGCACTAATGTAATGCATATGATTAAGAAACTGTTAAAATTGCAACATCATAAATATAAAAAATTTTGGTTATAAACGACGAATATTGTTACAAACAGTGTCTATATATAAGGGAATGAATATAAATGACGAATATAAATGCGGCATTAATTAAAAACGGCGAATATATATATATATATATATA
>CABFPE010000784.1:132845-162000 GCA_900660155.1 Hofstenia miamia
TGTTGTTGTTGTTGTTGTTGTTGTTGTTGTTGTTGTTGTATATTTATATAATAATGTACCACACCATCATGAATATTATTCCAGCTATTCTCTATAGTTTCTCATAGTCAACTATTATTTTACGTTCATAACAAATTGTGCAACCCATCTATGAAATAGCGTTCTTCAAATATCATTTTGTTATGAACATAATCTACCCTATACAAAAAACCACCAAGAAAAAATTTCACCAAGAAAAATACAAAAACTATATTTGATTATATATTTGATTATATATTGAAATGAAATGCAATGCCGAGAATGGGAAATAAGGAAATATGTGTTTTCTCAGATATTCGTTGCTAACTCTAAATTAAACAGCATCATAGAATAAATTAAAGTGTTAACACAAAATTTTCAGAAATTCCGGAATATTATTGTACACAATCCAATTTACGTTGAATATCGGTAAAATTTCTGACAGCAAAAATGACCACATATAGAATTTCACTACAATACATTTTTACATACATTTGATTGCATCTTAGTATAATATATAATATATATACTTCCGTACTCAAATAATAAATACACAATTTTTTCAGATTATTAAACAGGGCAATATATATAATTTAATTTTTGAACGGAAGAGGCGTAAATCCATAGCTTAATCGTAATACTTCAGGAGGAATACTTTCAGTAAGATTTCTTTAATTGTGTCTTTTAGGCACATGACTGCCTTTTTCATATTGAGAATATTATTAACATATTTACAGCCAAGCAGCTGAACCCTTTTAAATGAATTCCGGCGTTACTGTGTTAAAGTCAGGCTCGATACATGCTCCTCTACATTTATTTTCCATTTGGATATTTACTACTATAGTCCTGAACAAATATTTCCTTAGCATCCTTATATGCTTTTAGGTCAGCTGCATGTGGCGAATGCTAAGCCTTCGCTTGGGAACCTTGATAATTTTATATGATAATTTTTGATTAAAAAAATGAATGAATTAATGTGCTAAGAGAGAGAGAATAATTTAAAAAAAATTAAAACATTCAGTTATAAACTTTGGCTGAGCCCTATAAACTAAAATTTACTAGGTTTATGTTATTTTAACATTTAAACCAATAGGTTATAACTTGTATTGACTTTTGACGTTCTAAAATTTAGATTTTCAAGGAATTGTAGTTTGTCCCATTAGTTCAACTAAAAATTTGTTTTTAAATATTTATTATAATAAATTTTAAATAATTATTTTGTTATTTTGTGTTAAGCTAATAAATAGAGAAAAGGAGATCACTAAAAAATATTGTTTAAATATAAATTTAATGTCAAGACACTTACCAGTTACCAGTGCCGAACAAAATATAATTTTAAGTTGCATTTAAACGCTTTGAGAATTAGTTTCTCATTGCAGATCTAGAAAATGAATGAAAATTATATTTCTCCCTGCATAGTTTAGCAATATTATAAATATTGTGTCATTTATGTTATGGTAGTAGAATTCTGTAAGCTACTAGGTTCAAAACTATGCAAAACGCTGTTAGAAACCTAATGTAATTTGTTTTGCAATGTTTGGTGAGATGGTAACAAACCAATAATGTGTATCAATTGATATTTAAAATTATAGATTATCATCTATAATATAAGTAAAGAGAGAGCATCAATATAATTTCAAATGTCTATGAGGGACTCGTTCTGGGATACACTCCCGGTTGCCAGTCTGTTGCGTAATCTCGATTCGGCGTAATCAGTTCTCACAGGAATAAATGTTGTTAAAGGATGTTTACCATATGAATCAGTGATACTTTTGTAGAGTCTAGCGTATGCTGTCTTTATGTGCTCTCTGATGATTCTGAAGTTGTCAATAATACTAAATCTTTCCGCTTTTCTTTGAAGATTGTCAATTTTATTCTCGTTCTGCTTTGTAATACCTCCCCATACTAAACAGCCATAAGTAAGTTTACTGAAAATTAATGAATTATACAATAACTCAAGCTCATCCTTGCGAAATCCCAGATGTTTTAAACGTAACAATAGATAAAGCGTTCATGAGGCAGAGGCTATGGTTTTGTTAATCTTTGTACTGAAATCACACCTGTCATCGAATTCGATATCCATAATCCTCACGGATAAAGTCCTTCGACGTTTTTGATTTCTGGCAAAAATCCAGTCATCGCTGCCAAAGGTACCCCCGGCCTCTGTTATCATCTGCAACAACCGTTGATCAAATACTATCGCAATCCACATTAACATCATTCACAGCAATGTTATAACATGTTGGACATCCAACCGTGCCTTGATGTACACTCTGATTAGTGGTACAAAGACTGGACACGTCGCAGCCGACAGATGTGTAGTATTGTCTTTGTTAGAAATTCAATCATCCAATTTACCACATATGGATTAAGTCTAGGCACAATACTGGTCAACGCCAATATAATACTTTTATGGGATATCGTATCAAATGCTTTAGACATCTAACGCAATATTTCTAACATAATCGTGTTCTCGGCTCAAACTATATACATAATAATCTTGATACCAGCAGCAATAGTTGATCCATACTTTCGAAAAGCGAACTGATGATTCCATTGAATTTTCCGAAGCAAATCATCACAGTGTTTTGCAACTTGTCAATTCAGTGAACACTATAATTTGCGGAAACGATTATTCAAATATTCGTTTACTTATCACCGATTCCACCAGTTACATGCTCAAAGCCGGACAGGTTCTCAGGGATATTTACACCGATTTGCTGAGTTCATAAGATCTCAACACTTGGTTGCAGATGATTTTATTTTGTACATCAAAAAACTTTTGTTGAGAAGTAAAACCCTGAAACAAGTGTTCAAAAACGTTGCCAAGTTGGCATTGCCATCTCAACCGGCAACAAGATGGTGCGCCTGGCTTCGATGTGCATTTTATTATGCAAAATAATATGAAGAAATCAAACTACTTACAAGAGGAAGTTTGAGGCAATCTCCAACAGGAATACCGATTTGAAAAAATTCCAAGCGATATTCAGCATGCTGAATGGTTTCTGAGAGAAGAGAGTCCACAGTCAGTGGTTGTCTATCAATATGCGCTGAATTTCTCTAGTATGAGCCAAATTTTGACTCTCCAACAGCTTCCCCTCACATTTGAGAACTTGAAAAATCATTTGATTATTGGCTAGAACAAATTGGATTTGTAATACTTCATTTTCTTGAATTTATTGTTCGAAAGAATCGGGTTTTAGAGTACAGTTTTCAATGAATTTTAACGCAATATTTCATGTTTTTAACGCAAATTAAATCGTTTTTTAACGCAATATCTATCTGTGTTTAACACAACTTTTCCTCTGCCCTCGTCATTACTTTAAAGATGTCATATCGACTTGTGGTGTTAACTTTTAAAAATATCTGTAGGAAGGCGCGGCAATAATCAATTAACTACAATTCATGAACTACAAATTATTTGATTACTTATTGATCTAATTTAGTTATTACAAATATTTAATAATTTATATATTATAAAATCAAGATGTTTAGGCCACATTTTTCATAAATTACTAAATAACCCTGGCCCTAACCCAACCCACTTCTAAAATGTGATTGTTAATTATGCATATCCTACTGTATATCCATGTATGCTTATCACATTTTATAAGATATTTTGAATTATTCTATCACTAAATTATTTCGAGTAGAAGTGAATTTGGTGGCCGTCCATTACTAAACATTTAAATTTTGTAAACCTACGCAAAACATTATTGGCAATGCTATTAAGTTAACTAAACAATCACATAATTGCAAAATGTGTATTCTGTATTGTTAACACTAGAACAGCCAAGGTGGGTCATTTGACCCATTCACCTTTATTCGGCTCCATTATTTCTAAAGTACTGCATACAAAATTATGAAACTTTGTGACTTTTCATATTTTTGGATGATGAACAAAAATGTACTAATCCAGTAATTATCGATTTCTTCTTATAGACGTTATGATCAGATATCACTTTAACAGCCAGAGCGGGTCAATTGACCCTATATATTTTGTAGTATTTATAAACATGATAAATATAGCAACATCAACTTTTTATGATAGAATTTTAAACTACTTACAATAATTCATAGTGTAACAAAATCAAAATTTATTTCAATTCTTAACTAGTTTAGCAAATAAAAATTCAATAACTCAACATGTAGGACAACAGTGTAATCTTGTTGATTGTTTGCATTTACTGCAGATTTTAGCCATACAGTTCCCACACGTGGGTTTGTTACAGGCTATACAGAGAGTAGAAGTCTTATTCCTTTTACAGTGACTGCGTACTTCACAACGAATACGTTTATTCAAAGAATGTGATTGTGCGTTAGTGATATCCTTCTCTGACCTCTTTTTTCGAAGCTTGTCAGTAAGTTCCCGAGACAACTGTAGCAAAAATTCCCGGCGGGAAATTTTACATCCAGAGACTTTTTTGTAAAGAATCCATGAATTTATTCCACTTATATCAAGAATATTATAAAAAGCTGCTAGTGGCCATCTCCTGCAACCAGCCTTAGTTGTCATTTGCCTGCACATCGAGTCCATCACGTCGACACCGCATTTGTTTTTGTTATAGTATATAATAGATTCAGGTTTCTTTTTTCCAGATGTTTCACATTGTAAACCTTTATGGAGAGTAGAGAGCACATGCACCACTTTATTCGGCTTTGCTTGATATTTCACTAATTGAATCGAGTCACACTGATATGTAATTGAATCATAGAGTTTCATTTTATTAGTTTTAGGCACTTCCCTCCTGTTCTGCCGAACTGTACCTACAATCGAAATTTGTTTATCCAATAATTTTTGAGCGAGATCCTTACAAGTGAAAAAATTGTCACATGTTACATTATATCCTTTTCCAAAGTAGGGTTGCATTAATTTCATAACCACGTGTGTACCTAAGCTAGTTTGCCTAGTATCGTCACGCCCAACATATGGTATAATATTGATACAGTACTTGGAGTCCAATTCAGTCGCCATCCAGAACTTAATACCAAACTTGTCTGGTTTGTTTGGCATATACTGTAGAAACTTACATCGAGCTTTCGTAGGGAACAACTGTTCATCAATGGCTATCGACTCCCCAGGCACATAAGCTTTTTGGCTATTTTCAACAAAGCGATCCAACACTTCGGATAGTAAAGCAAATTTGTCTGTTTTCAATCTCTCTGATCTATGTGAGCGTACATCAAAACGTATGAACTTTTTTAGCTCACGAAAACGATTCCTTGACATTGTATTGATGAAAATATTCGATCCATACTCATTTGACCAGAGTAAATCAAGAGGGAAAGTATTTTGATTCATAAGTCCTCGCATAAAAAGTAAACCAATAAATCCGTCTATTTCTTCTATTGTGAATAATTTTTGAACATTTTTATTTCGAGCAAAGTCATTCGTACAGTTCAAAATATGGCGTAAACAACCGTCGTCTATTAGAAGACGCCATGCGTCCACTGGAGATTTGATATTTCTGCAATATGGACTAGGTCCCTGTTTAGCTCTGAAAATATTATGAGCAGGTAATCTTCCTACTGGTCCACTAGTAACGGTGATCCAATTAGTTCCATCCTTTGATATAGTATTTGGCGTGTCACTTGCTTCATCTATACTATACTGAGTTTCTGTAATATCTTCGATATCTCCATCACTCTCGTCTTCGTTATTGACAACATAATCATCATCTACAGTATTTTGGCATTTATCAGCAGTTTCGGATTCAGTGCTGCTTTCTGATTCATCACCACTATCATCCTCATCTAGATTTGTAAAATATTCGATGGCTTTTTCAGCTGTGATACGTCTATTCATGATTGCAAGAACTTGTAAGTATAACAATATACAAAGAGTACTTCAAGTACAAATACGTCAAAACTATGATTTCGTCATAATTGACAGTAATGACGTCATGAAATCATCAGATGTCGAAAGTAATAAAATCATTGGATAAATATTGTGTAATTTTTACGTTATGTCAATTTCATTAAATAAATATAGTTGTCTAAGCCTTGTATTGTATGATAGGGTCAAATGACCCATCTTGGCTGTTCGAGGTATATTCATACATCGGCTGTTCTAGTGTTAAACGAGTTTATTCCATAAATAGTTACTTCAGCTCAATTCTAAAAGAGAATATTATTATTATTTTTATTAATATTTATTTATCAGCAAATGCATGTATAAATATTTCGTTACGCCACTATAATGAATCAATTTAAGGAAACGTAGATCTCACATTAGCCGGCTGACCATGTAAATAAATAATAATAATCAATGACTTTATTTAACCGCTGAAGGCATACACAACAAAAAAATAAAAACAAGTCAAGTTTTACGGCAGCGAGGACAGTCACAGGAGATGAAATAGGAGCAAATGGAAGAGTAGGCGAAGTTGGAGAAGGGCTCAGCAAAGAGGAAAGCCATCAAAGATTTCTTGAAGCCCGGTGGCGGGACAAGAAATCAATCGCTGTTGGAGGGTTGAGAGTCAAGATGTAATTAGCAGCAGTACAAGCACGATTGAAAAACGAGTGAAGGGTGCGATGTTTCTTTGTACGACGAATAGAGAAGGTGACAACATCATCAGAGCGAGTGCAGCAGGAATTAGGGAACTTAATGAAATCAAAAGGATCAAGATCCAATTTGCGAGTCAGTAGTCGATTGAACAGAAGATCACAGGCATGGAAGTAGAGTGACAGTGGGAGACTGGAGAATTTCAGCAGAGCGTCTTTATAGTCCAAAGAGGGAATCCATTTGAAAGCGCGTTTCTGGAAACGTTCCATGGAGTGGAACAAAGCACGAGAAGGCCACCAACATGTATGGAGTTTTAGACAGCACTCTTGTGTTTTCTATTATTATCTACTTGGTCGGTATTCGGGCGGGTTCGGTACATAATACACTGTTATGATCAAAACTCTAAGAATTTGTTGCATAACAATAACTGCTGTGCATTCATCGCTAATGAACTTAATGCGATTTCATTTGTGTTCTTTGACGTTAGTATCAATTTAACTCCCGTCGTCGTTAATTTAGCATTATTTTAAACCTCAACAGCACTAACCTTACCGCTTTTCTAGTGTTAAATTTCCCTAACGGTACTGTACGACCGCTTGCGTTAAGTTAATGTTTTAGATGTCTAAATTTTGACAATATTTTGATTAATATTATCAATGCGTTGCATAAAATAACATAAACGGGAAATTCACATGTAAATCAAACGATTGCACTTAAATATAAAAGTGTCATAAATAAACAGAGAGTTTCATAGCAGATGGGGAATTTAAGGAGAACATTGCGGAAGAGGGCAAAAAACTATGAATTAGCTTTGCGGAGACGCAAGGACACATGTCCTGACCAATTTAATTTTGCAGCAAATTGTATGTTGAGGAGAAAAGTTCACATGGAGAGAGGCAAAGGAACTACCGACGTTAGAAATCGCAATTTCATGGGCATACAGTAGACAGGATGAGTTGATGACAGATTGAGGGAGTTTGTTAATAACAGCGACGAAGAGAACAGCAAACACAGAACATTGAGGATCACCACTAGAGACATGGGCATGAGAAGTTAATATTGGCACACTGACGGTGATTGGATGGGTAAGACTGGAAAAGTTTGATGAAATCAGCATTAAAGCCAAATAAACTTCATTTGTCAAAAAGAATAGAATGGAGTAGCCGATCAAAAGCTTTAGAACTGTCAAGAAAGATAATGCAACCAGGATCATAACGATCAGAGTGAAAATAGCAGTTTTCAATCAAAGTGAGCAAGTTAGTGATGTTAGAACTACCCGGAAGGTTACCATAACAAATTTTAAGGAACACAACGAAAGGCAAGGGACGCAAAGATGGTTGACAGCCGATAAAGAATGGCTACTTGACGGTATGAAGTGACTTGAGAGCAGGGGAGCTGATTGGATTTAAATGGCGGAGAAACACAAGATGTTTTCCAGCAAGGCGGAAAACGCTTAGAAAAGCAAATTTAACATAATCGAAAGTTCTCGGACACCTAACTGAACAAATTCTTTTTACAGTGATGAACACTATAGGTTTGATTTTTTTTAAATTGGGTTAATTTTAGCATTAGTGAATTCAAAATTCTCCTAAATTTTTATATATGCAATTTAATTTTCATCCTATGACCCTGTAAAGGGCCCCCTAAAACTATGTTAGTAAATATGCATGGTATGTAAAATACACCACAAAAATCGTATTCAGCATGAATTTTTTGTAAGAATTTATTCAGAAGTTTCTGAAATATTGGTCGTCAAATCTTGTACAAATCCCATTACAATGCTAACTGAGATGCAAATTTGAACAATAAGCTTTTAATGCTGAATAAGATTTTTGTGTTATATTTTACATACCATGCATATTTACTAACATAGTTTTAGGGGGCCTCTTTACAGGGTCATAGGATGAATATTAAATTGAATATATAAAAATTGAGGGAGAATTTTGAATTCACAATGCTAAAAATAACCTAATTGGAAAAAAATCAAAGCTATATTGTTCATCACTGTAAAAGGAATTTTTCAGTTAGGTGCCCGAGATCGCTGCTGTAGAAGAGATGCTTTAAATTGATGCAAAAAGTTAGGGGTTTCGTGAATTACAAAGGATGGGACGTCGTCGGGATAGCAATGACCCTTGCAGGACTTACGCATGAGGAAAATATCATGGCCATGAAGACGATGTCACATAGGCGAATCAGTGGGGAGGTGGCAGGTGGGCCAGGGCAGAGAGAGACAGCATCAGAGAAATTCGAGGGGAATGAAGGAACGCAAGAAAGTATGAGTCTTGAAGAGATCCAGGTGAAAACTGGACAACAGAGATTTTGTCGAGTTCGGTTAGAATTTAATTTTTGCTGTCACATGAGTAGTTTGGAATGTATGATCAGCAACATTTACTGATTTTCAAAACTATTTAATGTTTACATCTATTTCTTAACTTTTTACGCGGGCTCAATTCTCTCACTGATCAAAATTGCGCAGATTGTAAATTGTAATATATTTATATTTTTACTGAGTTATGACAGTTTAATACATTAAAACGTGTTTAGTTTTTTTAATATTATTTTATTTTAGGGCTCGAATTGCCGTGGAGAATATCTACAAACCTACTTTCTGAAATGCATTTTTGCAATGTCGAGGTTTGCTGGTCGTAATATATCCTCCGCTATTTCTACAGAAAACCCCAATAAACTTTACAAAATCATTTGTGAGATCGGCAGCGGAACTTATGGAAAGGTGTATGAGGGTAGAACAGTTGCTAATAATGATCGAGTGGCTATCAAAGTTTTAAATTTAGAGCAAAGTGGAGATGATTTTCAGGTTGTACAGGAGGAAATTAATTTAATGAAAAGACTTTTGCATAAGAATATTGTTCAGTACTTTAATAGTTACCTCATACGTGATAAATTATGGATTGTTATGGAATATTGTAGTGGTGGTTCTTTGCAAGATATTTATCATGCTTCTGGGAGTTTAAATGAAATTCAAATTGCATTCGTTTGCAGAGAAACGTTGGAGGGCTTGAGATACCTTCATCATTTAAATATTATGCATCGGGATATTAAAGGTGCAAATATTTTACTAACAGATGATGGCGATATTAAATTAGCCGATTTTGGTGTTTCAGCTCAGCTCACTGCAACACTAGGTAAAAGGAAATCATTTATTGGTAGTCCGTATTGGATGGCCCCAGAGGTTGCGCTCACTGAGAAAAAAGGTGGGTACAATCAACAATGTGATATTTGGGCTGTTGGAATCACTGCAATTGAATTAGCCGAACGTCAACCCCCTAATTTTCATATGCAACCAATGCAATGCCTTTATTACATGACGAAAAGTAGTTTTAAGCCTCCGAAACTTAAAGATCCTACAAAATGGTCCCCTGACTTTCACCAATTTATTAAAATAGTTTTAAATAAGCATCCAGCTAAACGCCCAACTGCCAGTCAATGTCTTAATGTGTCTTCCTTCCTCCTCCAGCCACATTTAAAAAGATCTGTGATGTACTCATTGTTGCAACCTAAGAAACGTTTTGCTGACGATATTGATGTTGATGAAGAAGACATTGATATTAAAAATATGAGACGATTGCAATCGAAGCAAAAAGATGAAAAAAAACCTACAGATAGTGCAGCCGTTTCTCGTTTTATCAGGCCTGATAGTGCTAACAAGGCTACTGACGGCTGGGTAAATTCTTCTGATTCAGATGACGATTTTGCTAGAAGTGAATCTAGGAGTTCAGAAAACATCGCTTCCAATTCCTCTCAAAATCAATTTGATGTAACTGACAAGCAGACAGCATTGAGATCGGAGGATCATGGTCAAGCAACCTTAAAATATTACACATCCAATTCAGCGCATAATCGAAATGAATCTAATGAAGCGACCCTACAAAAAAATGACCATCCTGGTTTGGCAATGAAAGGCGACGATCGATATAATGTTGCCAATAATTCTAATGATGATAATAACGCCGCCACTCTTACAAAGCAAAGTCAGGCTCTTCCATCTGATTCTCGAAAATATGGACTGCCACATACACCAAAAGTTTTAATGGGAGCTTGTTTCTCTAAAATTTTTGATGGGTGTCCTCTTCAGCTCAACTGCGCTACAACATGGATACATCCAATAACTAGTGTTGAACATATTATTTTTGGAGCTCAAGAAGGTACACTTTTATTTTTACAGTCACAAATTTGATTTATGCCTACTTGGCATTCTGTAGCCATGTTTACATATATTTCGTTTTTCATCATTCCACAAATGTGCACTTTTGAATGATCTTAATATTTAAATTAGCTCAGTTTCGGTAGTACTTATGGAGTTATGCTTATCTCTGACGGCAATACTTTAGCATTGCATAATTTGTTTAATTGAAGGTTCTTTTGTATTGCATGATCATTAGGGAGAAATTTATTTTCAACTTTTTTGTAAAGGAAAGATTTTTCAATGTTACTCTTAGGAACCCCAAACTTTCCCACTTTCTACCCTGCCATGCTAGTATCTGTGCATAAAGTCTGTTAAAATCATTTTACTACGTGTATTTATAGAATTCGCAAATACCTTTCATACAAAACAACTATTAATAATTTAATTTTGACAGCTTGTATGCTTATAAAGTAAAAATTACTATCTGCTAAGAGGCTTTCAATAATTGCATTGTAAATGTAAAGGTAGTTTTTTCACGTTCCTTGCAAATTATACAATCAAGTATATTCAGGGTTGGTTCTTTTTAGCTCTGAAAATATTTTGGGTTTTTGCTCTAAACGATTTAGTGTAGGAATTCTTTTATAAGTACTACATAATATGATCGTAATCCCCAGGGGTGTACGCAAAGGGCGACATGATGGAAAGCCCTCATCAGGTTAAATGAATAAAATTCTGTAAAAAATTTAGAAATGTTTTGAAATTAAGCTGATGAAATGCATTTTAGGGTCTATTTTTTCAATATTTCCAAAAAAACTTCGTGAGGTCGTAAATGGTTACTCACTTGATGACGACCGAGACGTCCCTCCGTCAAAAAATCCTGTGTTTTATCATTTTGTTTGCTAATAAAAATCATTGATACGATACTTCTACGATTCCAAAAGTGTGCAGGGATTACCTTGACTCTGAGTTACCTTGTCTGTCAACAATCAAAATTTAGTAATACTGGAGTAGAATTGACAATGACTAAGGCCTTGTAGTAGCTAGTGTTCACTCTAAGACCGAAGTGGTTTTTTGCCAACCCTGAGTATATTTGATAAACTGACATATATATTCATTTTATATTTACATCTAAGATTTGTGTATCAAGAGATTGTTGCTTTGTTTATAATTTACTGTTTTACTCATTCACTGTATTGGTAATACTTTTTATCTATTGAAGTTGAAACACTAAATTTCCTTACCCCATCATTTCCATGTTGTACTTGTAAATTGAATCGTTGCTATATTTTTATGATTAGCATAAAGGGACATCATATGTTATTGTTTTGTCACCAATTACTTACATGCTATTTACCTTGTCTGTATCTTAGGTATATACAGTCTTGATGTTAATGAAGCTATTGAGAATGATGGTGGAATGGACCCTATATTTGCACATCGTTGCACATGGTTGTATGTACACGAACACATTTTGTTATCAATATCAGGAAAAAATTCGATGTATCTTTACACTCATCAACTGCTTGACTTGCACGAAGACATACAGGGCACAACGCTTCGCAAGAGTTTATCCAACGCAATGTTAGAAAAAGTTCTTCCTCGTATGTTTTCCAAATCTCAGAAAAAACCAGAAACGAAAGGTTGCCTTCGGTGTTGTGTAGCTAAAGATCCGTATTGTCATAAAGTTTACTTATGCGCCCAGATGCAACAAAAATTTATCCTCTATCAATGGTATGAGCCAACTCAGAAGTTCATCAACATCAACAGCATCGAATCCACTCTATCGGAGCCCTTAGCTACAATGGAAATGTTTCTTACTGGTAGAGATGGCCCTCAAATTTGTTATGGTGTACGAAGAACTCGTGACCCTAATACATTTCGCTTTGACGTAATTGATTTTACTTCGCGATTTGATCCCCCTAATCATGATTTAGGTGATTTTGTAGATGTTCAACAGTTAGAGAAAGACGTCATTTTGATTTGTTTTGAACGACAATTGAAGATTGTAAATCTCAAAGGTCGATTAAAGGTGATTAAGAAACTAGTTCCGGAAATGGATTTTGATTTCAGAGTTAATAACATTGTGTGCTTGTACGATAGCGTGCTCATGTTTCACGACCATGGAATGCAAGGAAAAAGCTTTTACAACAATGAGCAGACGCAGTACATTGTCGACAAAAGCAAAACCTTTCGCTTGCTAGGAAGCAACAAGCTGATTGTGCTGGAAAGTAAACATTGCAATCACAATTCAACTTCTTCCAATATTTATGTTGTTGCTGGTCACGAAAGTACATCATAATATGCATTCTTATGATTCTCGCTTTAACTCAATGAAACATCTAAAAATTGGAATGAATTGACGCGATGTTGATAATTATACATTTTTTATATTTTGTGATGAATTACATTTTTGTATAATAATTTTTAATATGAATGTACATTTCAAAGAATTTTATAGCTTTGGTTTCTTGTCTTTGTGAATTGCAGTTCTGACTTATATGAAGAAGTCATTAAATTTTGTTTCAAAATTTGTGCATGTAGCAGTAACTCGTCTGAAATTTACAAAGTTTTGTATCATTATTAAAAGATGTTACTAAATTCAGAGACTTAATTACCATTATTAAACGTGATCGACTTAATTCTTAGAAGCAAAATCTGATATATAGGTAAATATGCCTGTTCTTCATTTACATGAACAGTGACTATCATGGATTCTCAAGTTCATTAAATGTAAAGAGTGTAAGGGAACATGAATCAATAAGAAATTGCTGTTGGAACTATCTAAACAAAATCATTTATTTGTGTTTGATTCACTGTCAATTTGGGACGAAGCTATTGTGATTACTTTTTTATTCATTAAGAATTAATGCACTTATTAAAAAAAGGCCATTCGTATATCACAAACAATATTTAATGGTTGTAAATTTGTTTTAGTGTTAAGTCATGTAGTCACCAACTAAGCAGGTACACGGATGTTTGAACATTAAGAACTGATTGTGTCCTTGTATTTAGTTGGTGAGAATTCATGAATACTATTTTTTGGTATCTTGATTTCCACCGTCATTAAATATAAATTTGCACTTATAAAAACTGTCAATAAATCAAACATTCCTGCAAGTCAATTAAACAAGAACAAATTTTGGAATTTTTTAAAAAACAAGTTTATTAATATCAGTAGCAATAAGTAGTATATCACAACTAGATGAGCTTTTAATGAGTATAATGCTTATAAATGATCAACTCTGGCATCAAAAAATTAATTATACCATCTTGTTGAGAACACATAATGAGGTTCCCCAAGAGAAATAGGTTTAAGAGAAACCTAATTTTCAGTTTTTATCAAGGTTTGAAAATTCAAAAATTTTATGACATATAGAAGGTAAATGTTAGCTTGGATATTAAATATCTTAAATTGCCTTTATTCACATTTAAATCTTGAAATAGCAATCATAATATTACAAAAATTGTCACATCGATTAAAGCAACTAACTTAATTTTTCAAAAACCTACAACTAACGCGAAAATTTAATTAATTCATAATCTAGTATTAAGTCATTTCAGCAATGCCAACATACTCTACACAGATATAAACCAAAAATTCCTCAGCAAATTTCAGGTACAACTAAATTTGGCTATCAAAGTATATTTCTCCGAAAATTCCAGATGTGGCTAATTGGGCCAAGTAACGCTAATATTAGCTTATAATTAATCTCGAAAAGTCTCAAACTTATTTCTACATCCACAATGTTATATCGATATAAACATCCAAATGACGTTCTTCAAAATAATTAAAAGTCGTTCCCATATACGAGAAATGGCTTTTCTTCCTGCAAATATAATTGAATAATAAATAAACTCTTTTAAAAAGCTATAAATATATGGAATTAATTACAAAATATATTAAGAAACTAAGTTTGATGTTAAACAGTACTAAAATGATGGTTTACATCTACATTCCTTATTACAATATTAATATAAACTAATATCGGGCTGTCATCTGTTCTCTGCCCGTGTGTCCAAAACGCAAACGAACAGTTTATTTCAGGTATCAACGTGAGAAGTGCAAGCAAAAATTCACTAACAGTCTGTCAATGGCAAACTTTAGTAATATATTTTACTGTTCCGATATTAATATTGCTGTTTCCCACTTTGATAATATTCTACATCGACTCTTTGAGGAGGACTGTCCTCTTCAGAGAGTGGTCATACGAGATCCTGAATACGTAACCCCTGTCATTAAAATTCTTCTCAAGAACAAACTTTTAAGGAGAGGCCGGTTTGTGGACGCAGAATCAATCAATAAACGAATTCGAGAAAAGATAAAGGCCAATTACAGGTATCTAGATAAAATAGGTTCGACGAATTGGTGGGCTAAAGTCAACTCCCTTATTCATGCTACCCCAGGCTCCTGTGATGATTTTAACGCTGATAATGTCAATGACTATTTTAATTCGTTCTCTGTTTCTAATGCTAATAACTCTTTACTCGTGTCTGAATGGCATGACAAGATCCCATTACTGCAAGACATTCCTTATTTTTATCCTCATGAAGTTTATCATTATTTGAATCGAATCAAAAAAACTAGCTGTGAAATGAACGGTTTGCCTTTCTGGGTTTTTAAATACGGTGCTGCATATCTTGCTGATCCTGTTTGTTCATTATTCAATCTTTCACTTTACTGTGATGTGTTTCCTGATGCATGGAAAATCGCTAACATTAGACCTATTCCTAAGAAGGCCAACCCTAAGGAACCGAAAGATTTACGGCCAAATCGCTCACGCCTATTCTTTCTCGGGTCTTTGAAAGAATTGTATATGACAAATATGTTTCTAAATCATATCACAGATCATTAAGTCCTTTGTAGTTTGGTTTTCGTAAACAAAGTTCAACAGCATGCGCACTAATAAAGATCCTGCATCAGATTTACAAATTCAAGAGTAGCCATGACTATTGACGCTGGACATGTCTAAAGCATTCGACACAGTTAGCCACACAGCAATTATTGATGGTCTATCTAGATTGAATCCTCCCATCAATCCTCATATTATGAAGTGGTATACCAGTTTCCTCACCAGAAGAAGCCACTTCACCACTATAAATGGTCAACATTCTGCAGTTCGTTACATTAAACTTGGAGTTCCTCAAGGAACCATCAGTTGTCCTGTTTTTTTAACTGTGCTGTCGATAACACCTACCAAATAGAAGACACAGCGAAATTCTCATTATCAGCTTTTGCTGACGATGATACTCTTATTGTACATGGCTTGTACCATGTTGGAGACAAAAGCAATTTTATAATCAATTCTCTTGAGGCTGATTTTTTATCACAGAACCTTCATTTTAATCATAGCAAGACGAATGAACTTCTCATTAACTTTGGTCAAAGCTCTGTCCCTGCGTTGCAAGATATCACACAACAATCTGTAGTGAAATTGTTTGGTGCTTACTTTGACAAGGCACTTTCATTTTCTCATCACATCAGGAGCATGGCTAAGAAAGCTACNTAAGTTGTATTTATTGCTGAAATTGAAACATCTTGGATTTAGCCAATATGAACTACAAACACTATACTATGCATTAGTTATGCCCTCGCTAACATATTGTTGTTCAGTTGGGGGAGGTTCCTCAAATACCCTTATGCTGCTCTTAGATAAAGTTCAGAAAAAAGCTTTGCGCCTTAAAATTATATCAAATTATACCCCTATTGAAAAAATCATAACCAAAGTTGATAATACGCTTCATCAGCAGATACTGACTTCTGAGAATCATGTACTGCAAGATATTCTGCCTCAACGCTCACATTATGGAGTTAGTCGACTGCGTGAGCGGCTCCCTGGAGTAATAAAAACCAACTCTGAACGAAAACTTTCTCTATTTCCATATCGGCTCCTTCGTGGAATGAAAATCTTAACTATAACTTAAATGGATGTTTTTATCCGTTTTAAAATAAAAGTTTTTTATTATTATTATTATTATTATTAATTAAAAAATCTATATTAAGAAATTGTTGTAACAATAAATAGAAATACTGATAACAAATTCTGAAAGCGTCAAGAAAGTAATACAAAATTAAACAAATCGATTCCTATAAGAACTTTCCCTACAATAAAAAATATATATACACCCTTAGAAACGCGGACAAGCGGAAAAGGAGGTCAAGAACACCCACTAGCAAACAGAACAAAGATCACGACTTCCGAAGAAGCTGAGAGAAAATGCTGATGTTCTCATTATAGGTTCCTCAATTTACCGGCACCTCAGTGCCCCATTATTGATAAAGAACCATAATGTTGCCGTACATTCATATCCGGGCGCTACCATTAACGACGTTACAACCGTCTTAAAAGAATACCACCCTTCAGAACGAATTAAGATATAATGAAACGAAAAGAAAATTATACAGATAAGTACACAAATTTGCTTAATATGATACACGCTAAATTTAGTTCAGCAAAACCTTTCTTAAGAGAGATGGCTCCTTCCCTATCAACAAGGAGTTCAACAAAAAATCAGCTGAGCTAAATTTATTAATTAAACAAAATTCCAAATTATTGAATTATTCGGTTTTTGAGAACTTCAAATATTTTTGTTTAGGAACTAATCCAAATTAAAAAATGTTTACAAGAAACGGTATTCATTTTTCGAGGTTTGTTTACTCAATGCTTGCGCGCAGCATCGAAAGAGTCTTCAATCCGCCACCACTTTCAGCAATTATGCACCGTAGCTTACCCACCTGTCACCGGCAATCAAAGACGCGTCAAAATTTCACAAATGCTGTCGCCGAAAGATGCACACCGCTTTGACACTTGCCGACCACTTACCACGCCCGCGCTTTACACCGCCAATATCAAACATATGATAAAGTTCTTTCTATTCCGCCACCACTATCACCCGCTGGGGTTCAAAGAATCTGAAACTTAGTTATTGGTATTTTTCTTATTTCTTTGATCATGTTTTCAGTGTGGAGTCCTCTATATTTGATCTTAAGACAATGTTCATAATTAGTTTGATTGTTTTTCGATCTGTTGTTCTTAAATAAAATGTTTTCTAATGATTTCTTAATATGTCGATCTATGAATAATTGAGAGCAACTTCATAAAATCCTTGCAACCAAGTTTAAACACCAAAGCAGACTATGTTTATAAATTGAACTTACCACTATTTAAAATTTAGAAAATTATAAATATTATTGTAAAATCTGGTATATTTTGAGGGAATAATTTGTAAAAAAACTGATGATGACTTTGTAAGTCGAAATATATCTGCATGTTCTCATTAGGTTTAATTGCAAGCATGTTAATATAATTTCCGCACTAAGTCAAAAATTTTTAAAGCCATCATGTTTACTGTAAATGCATTTTTGAACACACAAATTTTAGTGATTGCGCTAAGTTGTACAATTCTTTTTATATTTTGCAGCAACAAAATTAATTTGATATTCCTCTACTTTAATTAGTACACATCATTTTCTATAATATTAATGCTAAAAAACGTATTTACGAATTGATCCTAATGCTGAAAAAATTTTGTCAAAAAAATTTCTGATAATAAGAAATACTAAAATTCCTGAAATTTTATATCTTAAATATTTAGCTGTTACTTTTGACTCAAATTTGTTATTTAATGAACATGTTGCTATTAGTATATGATATATTGCTAACGTAAAATCTGATTAAAAAGTTTTTCTTTTTTTGTTAAATTACTACAAAAGAAAGTTGCTATTCGTATAACAACTATAAGCGACGATATAAACCAATTACCAAAAAATGTCATTATATAATTATAGTAAAATAAGATAAAATAAGAAATTCCTTATTCAGATAAATGTTTACAATTAAATAGCTGATAATTTATCTGAATACCAAAAATAAATTCACAAATCACATATATACAATTCACATAAATTACAAAAACAAAGTTTCTAAGTTACGGATAAATTACTATAATATTATTTTAATAATGAGTTATAGTATAGTCATTGTTATAAAATTTGTATCCTAGTCCTGATTTACCAGAAATGTATTTTTGCTTAAGAAAGATTTTTAAATGCTTTTTAAAAGACTTTAATTTTCAATATTTTTAATTTCTTTAGGTAGCGAATTCCAGGTTCGAATAGCGACGTTAATGAAGGATATATTTAAAACGTTTCTCTTATACTTAACGCATGTAAAAAGTTTTGATCTTAAATTCCGCTTATGAGTAAATCCCGGCATTTCTATCCAATTATAAGGTAGTAGATTTTTGATTAGCTTGCAGAATGTCATATTATATTCAATATGACTAGTTGTTTTGGAAAAAGAATTGACCTAGAAATGTAATGCTTAGTTTTTGATGGGTTTCTGGCTGAGATATTTAATGCCCATTTTAATTGAATAATAAGCTTTTTATAATCATGTCCCTTAGGTCAGTAAAAAAATGTTTGGGGAATCTAGGTGACTCATAATAAAAGCATGGAAAAATTGAAATATCGCAGAAGGTGGTAATTGCCTACCTACTAGTGTTATACTTTTTATACCAAAGCTTGTTTTCTAACTATTAATTTGATGTGAAGGTTGAATTTTAATTTTGAGTCAATAACTACTTCGAGATACATGAACGTGTCTACAATAGGAACATTAATATGATTTATATTCAAAGTCACTGTAGAAACATCTTAATTACTTTTATTGGGCTGTAAAATACAAAATTCTATTTTAGCTTAATTAATATTCAAGTTAAGCTTACAAAAATATTTTGACAATGTGTTGCAATTCAATTCTATAGATTCAACTGCTAGGTGCATTGATGTATTATTGCTTAAAATGCATGTGTCATCGGCATATTGGATTAAAGTGCAATTAGTTATAGAATGCATGTCATTTACATAAATAGTAAGAAGAAGATTACCTGGAATCGTTCCTTGAGGCACCCTATTGTAAACCGGTAACCATTCCGAAAAAATATCGCTTAATTTAGCTCTCTGGAATCTTTGATTGAGGTAACTAGTTATCAATTGCTTACCGCTATAATAAAATCCTAAGTAAAACAGTCTCTCAATTAGTATGTTATGATTAATAGAATCAAAAGCGTTCGACAGATCTAAGCAGACTATAGCTACAAATTTATTAGAATCGCGGGATGCTCTCCATTTTTCAGTAGCATTAAAAATGTATCAGTTGTTAAGAATTTTTTTATTTGGAAGCATGCGCGAAGAACTAATTAAATACTTGAAACTCCACATAAATGCGCTATTAATGTTTGTAAAAGAAATTCTATTGCTTTGAAAATATGTATTTTAAATCAATCCCAAGTCCTATACAGTTTATTTAAATAAACACCGACACTAAGTTGTATAAAATTGCGAAATTACTTTCACCTCATAAATTGATAAAAATCGCAGAATTTTCAAACAAGTTCAACGAAGGGACAAAAAGACTTACTATAACCAAGTAAAATTAAACGAAATTCTTTATAAGTATTTAAATAAGACAATGGAATGAACTCCCGCAAGAGATCAACTGTATTAAAAATTTAAAACAATTTCACAAAAGCGTTATGGAATTAATTTTGTGGATAATCTTGGATAGTTTATAAATTCTATAATATTGATTATAATACAAGATAATAATATCAGTAGCCTGAAAAAAAATTTCTTGTACATATTGCATTATATTTAAATATTGTACAGATATCGAAGCTATTTAGGGATTTATCAATTTTCCAAATTGTAAGTAAAATCTCTAAATATAGAATATCTTATCTTATCCTACAGTTTTTAAATTTCTGCATATAGACTTTGGTTCAAGATTTCAAAAATAATGTGCGAATTTTGCAAAAAATCAATGTTTGATGTACGGATTACACATTCCATTTCAGCATTAAATTGAAATAAACAAGTTGCTCAAATTTTATCTGAGCATACGGTTTCCAAGAATAGAGCATTTCAAGATTTTGCGCTGAAAATGTTGGCAACTACTCGGGATTTATGGGTAAAGAAGCTATTCGATGTCATGCATTACTTGCTACAAGGTTAAATAATGAGATTAATTGCAGATTAAATCAATATATGAAAGAGGTTTCTTTTCTCAATGTTAAGGACAGATTAATTGTTCTACATGGCAAAAAAAGAATATGCATCAAAACTTGTTATTTGACTCTTATCAATATCAAATAGTCATGGAAGAGCGATTGGTAAATGATAGTTTCCCTTAATAATGTTGTTGCAGCAATATTATTTAGAAAACAAGAAACGGATGCTACATTATTAATTAAGATTGAAATTAATGCATATCTACTTGACTCATGACATGAGTCACACTCATCATAAAATGCCTTAGGGAAAACATGCATTGCCCATTGTCACTTATATTATAACTAAGAAAATAAAATTTTCACTGCAATTAGCTAACTACAGGAAGTACTTCAAGTAGCAACACTTTAAATTGGCTGCACATATAATAATATATAAAAACGTAACCTTGAAGCTCAATGCTACTTTTAGGTAACAATGCTAAATAAGTGACAATTCACAGCAGCATTTTGCTTCGCGTAAGAATTTTTAACAATCATAACGAGACATGTGACTTTGTTCAATGTTGTTTTTTTTGTATCACCATAGTAGGTTGTTTGATATATCGTCAGGATTTCCTAAAGGCTCAATAACGGGTTCTCTACTGTTAACTATTGGATCCTACATGCTCACATTAAAAGAATGTAACTGTAATGTACACAGATGATATTACTCAAATTCCTAAAATAGTGAATGCCAGGATATTAAGAACTGACATCTAAAAAAACATGTTGATTAATCGTAACAAGACGAAAATTACTATAATTGCTAAAATGGAACTCGCACATCTCCGGAATCACAAGTGCGGCATTCAAACGTCTCCACATACTGCGTAGTCTTATTGATTTAAACATGAATCCTTCTCAACAAAAATTGATTTAGTATTCGTCGACTGAGTCTGTTCTTACGCATGCCTGCTTGGTATACGCATCATTACCTAATTATCTTGAAAGAAACATTCATATCTAGCCAGAAATCATGGACAACCTTAGTATTCGCAAACGAAAACTTGAATTATCTAAAAGATTGCTTGAAAATACGTAAGAGAATGAACATCACTTAATATATTGCCTGAACTAATGGCTACCTCACTATATTTTTATGAGAAAATCAAAACCGAAAAAACGAATACGTAATTTTTTTCGTATATGTTTAAATACTTTAATCAATCTTGTAATATTTATATGTGTATATTAATATGCGTTACTATCTATCTCTAAACTGAAATAGCTACATTGTTTGTCGTCTGCAAAAGCAATGGATAATAGGTTCATAAACAGTTTTTTATATTAATAAGTAATAAAGAACTTTAAGATTTGTTCTAAGTGATTTGATACATTTCAAATATTAATACTGAGTTTATAAGTATTAGTAAAATTGATAAATGACATAAGACTGTAGCAAGGTAAGAACTAAGATTTAAGATCGGGTTTTGTCGAGTTAAGAACATAAGCTTAAGCTTGCATAACATAAGCCAATAACGATTTCATCACATATTTCCAGGGCATCGATTGGGACGAGCTCATTTTTCCATTAAATCTGATGATGAATGAGACGTCTCAGGCATCACTTAACCCTGTCATATAATAAAATGCACAAATTTGAAACAAATGAAAAAAATCCACTTTGAAGTTCCAGCCTGAGTTTTCTGTCTACATGAAATGTTGGCACTTTAGACATTTCATTCGAAACAATTCAATTGAATCGTATTAAATATTTGCATGGATTTAACCTTTCACAGTGTGCAAGCCATACCATTAATTGATTTCTGTATACTTCAGCCTACTAGAAAACAAATCAATAAATCTACTTACAATGCAATGAAGAAATTTAGAGTAGCTTTCTATAATTAAACTTTGCAATTGTTAACTGAAATTGCATTTAAAACGTTTATTGCATATTTAATAAAGACTGTATATCAATTGCTTGCAGTTTACTTTAATAATAGTCTTTCAGCAAAATAACAAAGATGGAAGTGTTGCAAATTTTTGTGAACTGTCCTGTTCGGCCCAAAGTCTTTATGCCCTATTTTCACGTGTTGACAGTTACCACATATTGCCCCACGCTCTATGTCTTACCACCCCAAATTCCTCCCTCAAAAGATTCTGCTCAAAAACTGATTGCGATATCCTGTTGTTCTATATTTGTTCTATGACAATTTTCATAGCACTACATCACACCACAACTGCCAATATTTTGACTTCTTATCCTTATTGCCCTAGAGTAGACAGAATTATATTTTCCAATGCCATCTCTACTATTAATACCAATAGGATTCTAATAACAAATCTAATACCAATACACGTTAAAAACATTATTAAAAGCAAATTACAATTTAATTTTAACTCTATAAAACTAATATTTTATACAATATATTTATGCAAGGATAATTGCATAACTTTCAATGTAATTGCAAAGAATATTGTTGACAAATCAGATCAAAATGATCTTGTTTATCAAATTTCACAAAGCATGGTAATTGATTTTTTAAAATGCGACTAAATTTCCAAGTAAGTCAAAATTGTATCAAAAAATTACTTTTACAATCTCTAAAATAGGAAATTTTTCTTTAGCTTTTCTCAACTCAAAAGTGTTTTTGCTTCAATCTCGCCTCATGGGTATTCACCTTAGAAACATCTTGCCCCATTCCCCCCTTCCATTTCCGACATAGAAATCATAGTGTTTTAGAAAGTACCTTATTTTTTTAACTTTAAACTGCCTGAGGATTCTTGAAAATTTGCTCATGATTGTTTAAATAATTTTTAAACGCTTATGGTCCTCGGCCCCCACGACTTCTGACTTGAAGCACGGCATAACTTGATGGGCTTAGAATATCTTTATGCATATCAAGAAACACTCAAAGGTCTTTTTTGCAGCAATGATAGCGAAACTTTATGGATACATGAACATTAGGCTAGGTATTGAGAGAGTTTAAATCTTTTTCACAAATTCGAAATTTTCATAGAAAAATGGTTAATCTATTGAACAAAAGTAATATTTTTGAGAGCTTTAATCTTAAAGGGGTGAAAACCCAAACCATCCGATTGCCTAAGTTTCTGTGATCGACACGCTTTCTTTTGAACATTTATAAAAAAATTTATCAAATAAATTTAAACATGACTAGGACAAACTGCTTAACGATAAATTATGCTGAAAAATAAAACCATTGTATAAATAGGGTCATGAACAGCTTTGTCAATATTTGCACCAATTTTCTTAAAGCCTTTCAGAAAATTTGGGAATCATAGTTTTCGGTACAACTATAATAAGTGTGCTTCTTTACTATGAGGAAACTTGTAATAAAAATTATTCCCTTGTTTGGATTACATGAAAATTTTACCTATTTTTTGCCAAAATATTCAAATTCTTTCCATATCTAATTATTAGACAATAAAGAGTTCGTCTAAGACCCATGGCAGCAACATTCACCTTTTCTATATTGTTTATCTATTCCACCAATATTCTGCCCAAGCAGCCCGTGCCAAAATTCGAAGTGGCCGTGAACGAAATTAAGGAATATATATATATATATATATATATATATACATATATATGTGAAATACAGAAATCTTTGAGCTTCATATTTAAAACAAAATAAAAAAAACGTAAATATAATAATACGTTTCGCAGCTTAACGTTGCTTCATCAGGTTATAATTAAATGCGGTAATTTTATATTTTACAAAATTTATCTAGTTTAAATACGCAAAGTTCATTTTTAATTTGATTGTTCATTTAATTTTGATTTCTATTTAGATTTAGATGTTCCTTAATTACTATTGTTGAATTGAGATTTTTTTCAAAATTGTGAAAAAATTTTAGTTTCGTATGACGTGAAAATATTTCAATTAATAGTGATAATTTACAAAGGGATTTAAATTTCATGTCTATATAGTTTGAGATAGGCTGTTTATTAATTTGGTAGATAACAATCTTTACGATACATTCGACATTTGAACAATGGGATATAGATAAAAAATTATGCAATGTTGAACTTGTCCAAGTTTGTACACATATTAATATATAGTAGGTATAATAGAATTTCATATTGTTGAAAATAGGAGAACTACGCTGAAAGATTTCCAACTTTTACAAATAATCTCTAATATTTTACATGTTTGATTATAATAGAAAGGTTCTTTACTCTTTTGCGATATTATTCTAAGTTTTAGAAACATATTTTTAAAAAAACGTAATAAATTTTATTTTTGACGAATAAATTTTTAGAGCATTTGCTGAAATTGTAATTGTTTATATGTTTCATCGTAAACAAAAACGTTTTATGTTGTAAATGTTTGCATCATTTGCTTAAGTTTTAGTCGTTTATATATTTTATTCTAAATAATAACGTTTTTAACTAAATTTTCATTATCATCATTAGCTTAAATTGAGATAATTTATATATTTCATCGTAAACAAAAACAGTTTTTGTTGTAAATTTTTAACATCATTAGTTTAAATTATAATTGTTTATATATTTTATCGTAAATAAAAATGATTGATATTTGTAAATTTGGACATTATTTGTTTATTGTACATTTTTAACAGTATTTACTTAAATTGTAACCGTGTATATATTTGCTTTTTTTGTTGTTGATTTTTTTAAATGTCATGTGTTTTTATTGCAAACGTTGTCTTCTTTTGATAACGACTATTTTATTAACCATTAATTTAGACGCCATGGTGCAAAATTCATAACGTACAGACATATACGTCATTCCCAACCAACAATTAAGTTATGACGAATATAATCAATGTTCATTGAACTGTAGATGAAATTCGTTATATGAACAAGTAAAGAAGACAACATTTAAACTATTACCATTTCATTAGTGCATTTTTTATTTTTTGATCAAATGTGTAAAGTCTACAACTATATAAAGTGAATATATAAGCACCATATATACAACATGTATATGTTCAAATAATATCACATTTATAATTTTTTAAGAAACTACCTTGATTTTTATCATGTAAATCAAATTTTATATCAATAGATTTTTTATCACATTACCATGTCTATGTCTCAGATTTTGGTATTAAGTTTTGCGAATATTTTTTTTTATTTTTTGTATTTGAAAAACTAAATTTAACGTTTGCATACACCTTTTAACGTGAATATATTAGCAAAAACAAACTTAATTACAGCAAATATAAGAGAGCCTAAACAAAGGAAATGCATGGAATGGATCTATGTATTACTTTTCCTTAAATCATCGAGTTCAATAATTAAAAAATTGTTACAATAAACATGTCATGACAAGAACTTGTCATTAAATACATCAGTTGGTCTAAATCCTAGAATTCAAAAGTAAAAATTTTGTCACATTTCTTGTCATCAAATATATCAGTTTGCGCAAATCCTATAATTAGAAAATAGACATTTCGTCAAAAAAATAATTTGCTCATTTGTTTGTCAAAGATATTTCGTCACTGGAAGGCGTCCAATAGAGTCGTTTTATTCCCGGTTGTGGTCTAATAAATCCTTAAAGCCATCAGATTTTTTTTGACTCCCTTCTAGGCGTATTCTTACTTACAATAAAATTTTATCAGCAGATGTTGTTGACGACGATTGTTATTTCAGGTCAAAGGAAACCACCATTTTTTCAAAGGTAATATAATTTTCCTTAAACATGATGACGCCGGTAGGGTCGAAGAAAATCTTGTTGTAAATGCCAGAAAATTTCTGAAAAAAATTATTAAGGATTGAAAGCATGACTTATTCTCTTTGCTATTTACATGATGGAACCTAAAAAATTGGAAAAATACAAACTGACTCATATATCTATTACGATGGTTTGAGTGCTGTTATTTTGAAGATATCAATCTAGTCTAATTGTCAAGAGCTGTTATTTGAACAGTCGATAACTATTTTATTGTGTTCTGTCATTCAAGCTATTTCAATTTGCTTTGCAACACAAATAATGCAATGTAAACTTTTCTCAAACGCTCATCTATAATTGGTCTGAGATTAAAAATGATATTTGAGAATTCAAGAATTAATTTGAACAAATAGAATTTTTAGAAAATTTGTTATTGACAAAGTGTGCAAAGGCATTCTTAGTGTATTACATGCTTTTTGAAGGGTAAAAGCTATATCATTAGCATATGGTGGTAAAACCATTTTGACTATTGTTAAAATTTAACTTATTTCTGTAGACTACATTAAGTAATTGAATATTTCTCTGATATTATTATGATTTTTCAAGAAAGATCAAATTGCGAACAGTAGAAATTATCTCTAAATTCTCACTGAAATACAAAGAAAAAATTCCAAACTCGTACTTTTCTAAATTTTAGGTTGACCGAACCGTGCAGACAAGCCCCCTATGTTATATGCCCATTTTGTAATCACACTCTCATAAATATTACCTGTCACAAATCATCACCTTTAATAAATTATAGACCGAAAAATTATATATTTTTGACTTATTCACACGCCTCTTCAGCAATCTAGTAGCTAATCCATTTGTCCTCTTAGTAAGTCAAAAGCATAATATCTGTTCTCTAATTATAAAAGTGTTGTTCAATAGTTCAATGTTGATAAATATTGTTTATTCTTTTCCTAATTGTTCTGCCATCCACAAATTCAGTAGAATTTTAAAAATTTCAATGGATATGTTGCACAAGAGTGGTCGCTTAAAACAAAACAATGAGCAATCAAACGTACTTCCTTTCTCAAAATCTACTAACAGGTTTGCAGTTGATATGAAAATGCCACATTGAATCAAATCATATTAAAAACAGGTTATTGCGCAATCGTAAAGAAACATCACAACATGGAGTTCCACAGGGCTCAGTGTTAGGCCCAATCTTGTTTACGATTTATAACTCATTTATATCGCAGCTTCTAACTTCTCATAAAATACCTCATCATATGTATACTGATGGCACGCAAATATATATCACTGTCGAAGAGGAAGTCCATGCTTCACCAAATAACTATCTCTCTACGATAATTGAGGAGCTATCTCAATTGATGAAATGTGGCTTTGTATTTCTCAATGATGGGAAGACAAAGTTTCTAAGCATAAGTAGTAGGGCTTCTTGTTGTGATCCTCTTATGAATCTGGGGTGCATGTTTGACAGTAGCATGTCGATAAGATCGCAATTGAATATGAAAATAAAATCATCAAATTTCATCTTAAGAAACATTGCTAAGATTGGAAAATATTTAAATGTTACAAGTACTAATAAGGTTGTACAATCGTTAGTATTATCACACATTGATGTACACAATGGTCAACTACATCAAATTGCCTCTCGTCATTTGAAACCCCTTCAAACTGTTCAAAATAGATGTGCCAGGTTAGTTTTCAATCTAGGTTACCGAGAGAGAATATCTCCGGCAATTTTGGAGTTGTACTGAGTGAAACAGAGGATTATTTACAAAATTTGTCTAATAACTTGGAAATGCCTGCATACAAATGAAACAAATTTGAGATCTCAGGGATTGCTCATCATACCTAGAACGAGGAGAAATTTGAAAAATTTGACGGAAACAGCATTTTCAGTTTGTGCTCCAAAAATATTTAATGTCCCTCAAGCGTTAGGGAATTTAAAAGAAAATTAAAGTACTTTCTGTTCGTCAATCAGTTTGATGACAATAATTTTGTGCAAATGTATATTATTGTTTTTGTAATTGCGCATTAGAGTTCCCTCGGGGAAATGTTTGCGCTTTATAAGAATTCACATAATAATAAACATACTAATAATTAATACGAGATGTATAATTTAGTTATATAGATTGCGAAATATTCATTAAAATCTAGTAAAATCTCGTTGGATAAAATAGAGCCTATTGCATTTTGGGTGAAGAAAACTTTTTGAAATAGACATTAAATGAACAGGCCTGGAAACGAGTCAAACTTCTTGGACACGACCAATAAAAACATATTTGGTCAACTATTTGGCCAATAGTGGGAAAATTAATCCTTTGCTATGAATTAGTTGTAGTACTATAAAAAAGTTAATTGTAACACATCATTCAATTGCATGTAACCAGCAATTTATGTCAACGTTATTGATTAACCCGACTTGACTCGGGCAGAACCGTTTCCACCCTGTAGATGCATGATCACTTATTTGGTTAAACAAAAGTCTTTCAAATATATTGTAATAATATAATAATAAATTGTGAAGTCTTTGAAATCGGACGATGATTCGTAACACATATGCACAGCAGTTGTTTTAAAAATTGGAATAATGTATACATGTAAGTTTTAAAGCAATCAACCAAATTCTATAATTCATTTTTATATTCATATGGTTTATATATGTGACATTTTGCAGCTTCTTGTCATTCGCTTGAATTTACATTTTATATTGTAATCGCTTACTCAAATGCTTGACTTTGAGAATAAAGAAATGCTGAATGTATTTTGCTAGACTTAGCTTAGGCAATTTGCTATGAAATTAATGATTTCAAAACAAATTCAATT
>CABFPE010000784.1:163000-174570 GCA_900660155.1 Hofstenia miamia
ATATATATATATATATATATATCTTAAATATGCAAATACTGGTTAATTACTATAGTGAAAATCGATAGGTGCATATTTTACATCTAGATACCTAATGTTTAGCCGTTACTTGTATTATAATTTTTTGCAAAATTTCAAATACTAGTTATATATTTATTATTAGCACAAATTGAAATATTGGCGAAAATATTATTCATCTGAAAATGACAAGTAGGAGCTGACATTTAGTGTATTGAAAATTTAAGTTAAATTTTTTTAAACGTTGTATTCAAATATAACCTTAGGCCGACCAGGGATTCTTGAAAAACTTTTATTATCTTATAAAAAATATTTAAACGCTTATAGCTTAAAAACTATCAAAGATATGCCCTTGGTCCCGTGAACTCTAACTTTGCGCACGGCAATACTCATGGGTTTGGAATATCTTTGCACATACAAATAAAAAGTCAAAGTTCTTTGTTGCTTCCATGGGCTCAAACCGTTTTAAATAAATGAAATTAGTTATGGAGAGAATTAAATCTTCTTGAAAAGTTCAAAATTTTCAAAGAAAAAATGTTAATCTTTTCAACATCCTCAGGCACAGCAATACGCTTTAATGAGAAATTTTCAACAGTGTACCAAAGTATGTTTTCCAATAGACCTACCAATGCCCCAAGATTTGCAATAGACTCTGAGAAAATTTTTTGTAAATGTGGAAAAATGTTTTGGCCTTTAAACGGACGTAAGGCTGTTTAAGGTTAGCCAACAAGTGTTTCAGTATGGTATTTTGGACATATGCAGCTATTGCATAATTTTCGATTTTCATAAATTAATAAGAATATTCATTGAAGATGCAAACAATCCTCTAATTGTTTTTATGTAGAAATAGTTCTAGGTTAACAATCTTGCATCATAGAATATGCACTATCGCGGACATTCTTGTGGGATTTTAGGCAAACCCAACTTTGTGATTTTCCGGAGGCCGGTTTGGCAATACTTGCCTAAAGTAGACAAATACAGAAACATTAAGTAATATACGGTTTAAACTTCACCTTGAAATACAATTATTATTTCAATAATTATATTTTGGATTCAATAATTTTGTTTGCCCTGTAAATTAGCAGAAATGGACACACATTTAATAAGTGATTTCAAAGTTTTGAATAATGTGTTACATGTTCATAAATTTTGAAATCTGAATAGCACTTTTTTCTGTTGTCAGACCACTTCTCTTGGGGATGTATAATGAAATGTAATCAAAGATATTTCCATCGAGTCTGTTGAAATACGATAAGGCCATAATAGTAATTTTATTTACATGTGTAATAATATAAGTTATTTCATTTATTTTTATAATCTATTGCCCAATTGTCACATCATATATATATATATATATACAGTATGCATACTTGGTATGAAATCCAATAGATTAATAGAAAATAAAGTTTATTTTATGACAAACCGTTTATTTAAACGTCACATAATATTGAATAGAAAATTTATGATTGAATGAATTATTTCATTTTTTAGGATAAACGTGCATTAATTTTAAACATAAATATCTTACACAGGTTGGAATGATTTATGCAAATATATATTTTGACTTCTACAATACCTTACAATGTAAATATTAATAAAAATGGAATAGACGCATACTAGTGAAATTAATGAAAAAGCAAATATATAAGAAATTTTGCACATTTACAAAAGTGATATTTAAGTGTCAAAATTTCTATTATAAAAGACTTCTTTATAAATAATAATAATGATGGCGTTTGTGAGCAAAATGAGCTGGAAGTGTGATTGTGAGTAAATTTCAAAAGCATGGTTACAAAAATCACATGTTGTGAAAGATATCACAATTAAATAACTTCATACAAAAAGTATGTGGCAAATCATGAAAAACAGTTTATTTATTAGCAAATAACGTCGTTTTTGTGTCCAGTATCAGGACAGATATTGACGTCTTTTGGATGGCTATAAATCTTAACATAAGGACGTCCAAAAGACAACTTCGTGTTACTAGGGTACTCATCTTAGTAATCAATATATCCCAAAGGTTCTCGATTGGCTTTAAATCAGGAGGAAGGTTTCCTGGCAAATCGAGAACCTTCAGCTTCAATTCATTGTGAAAACCTTTTGCCACAAGTTTTGCAGTACGACTTAGCGCACTACCATGCATGAACACAAAGTCAGGAAGAGTTTGAGCCATACCAGTCACGAATCTGTAGAACCAGTTTATTTTTAAACATTTTATCAATAGTCACCCAATGTTATAATATAAAGTACATAACTATCAAATTTGTGTGGATTTCACACCAATGTATATATATATATATATATATATATATATATATATATACATTTTTATTTTCAGAGAAATAATCAATTCTTGATATTAATGAAGAAATTTATCTGTACATGCATTGCACATTAAATTTTGGCATTAATTTATTCTGCATTCCAATTCTTTCTCTTGCCACAATAAAATCATTTTTGTCACTAATGTGCACTAAGTTGTATCCAATTCTGGAAGCAAACTTTTGCCTTTGGGTGCAAACTTAACAGTTTTGTGTATGTACTTGCAATATTTGCTTTTAAGTGCAAATATGATGTCGTTATTAAATCAAATCTTAGAGTAAACATTCATTTAGTGTTACTTTCGGGAAGCAGAAAATTCTAAGCCTATAACAAGGTAATTTATACGAAACTTTGAAATATGTAGTCAGCTAAACTTGCGAAATAGAAAAATACTAATTGGTTTTATTAGATATTTTTGTCAGTTAGATTTTGCTTTTACAATTTAGTTATTACATCCTGTAGCATAAAGTGAATAACTTCAAAAATCTGAGCAATAGGTCAAAGTGACCATTAATCATTTCGTTTGCTTCATTATTCATTCAGTGAAAACAATAGCAGGTACATATACTTTCAATCATGTTGGTCAACCAATTTAATTTGCTATTTGTAAGCATTTTGTTTCTATTCCACAATTTTCGCACTTGAAACATCAAATTTATTTTAAAGAGTAATAGCTGATGCAGAGTTAAATTTCGTTTGTTGTATTAAGAGTACAATTAGATGATAAATCCTGAATCAATTTCATCGCAAATGCATATATATATATATAAATTCAATTCCTACGTGTAGTTGTTTAGAATGTCAGTACCAGTTTTGTATTATTTTCCATTTCAAGGAAGAGCTGAATTGATCCGATTAACTTTGGCTGCTGGAGGTATTGATTATACAGAAGAAAATGATGTAATGGATACCTATAAAACTGAAAGTCCATTTGGGTCGCTCCCATTTGTCGACTTTAATGGGAAACGCATCGGACAAACAAACGCACTGGCAAGATATTTTGCTAAAAAGGTTCGATTTCTGTGTATAGGCATTGATAGTGACTCTTCAATTTTTAAAATATAAGTGTTGATTAGATAATTGTGTGTACAAGAAAAGTTTGATATATATATAAAGGTGGCTCGTTGAAACCGTTTTTTTCGTACTTTGACTTGCTTCGTGTAGTGGTAGTGGTTATCTAAGGTAATATAACTCTGAATATTGGTTTTAGGGTTACGCAGATAATACCATGCAAAAAATATTTTGTTTTAGTTACCATACTTATCTGAATCAGACGAAAAACCACCAAAAACATTTGTTTATTAGAAACATTTGATTTGTTTACAAAAAAATTTTATAAAACAAATCAAGTGATAGATTTTTCAGTTGACAATATTAGGAAGTATGCATATAAACGCTAAATCTATTCTGTAAGAGTGATTTAATCCTACTTGGATTCGGTTCCATGATGTTTATTTTACGTGATGCCAGTTTTGCTAGTTGCAGGAGTGTTGCATCTTGAATATAAATTGCCTTTGAAGGAAAGAACATGATTCGCTGTATTGAATTTATTGGTTGTCATTATACAAATCTAAACACTGCTCCAAGTGGTGGAGTTATTACTTTGCTTTTATTGTGGGCAATATGTGTGTTGGATACCAATAAACTCCCATTTCGGCATCTTTTGTTTAACTAGATCTGGAAACCTCTGGGGATAATGCGTTCAATGGAAGATGGACAAATTTGGCATTACTCATAAAAATATTTGTGTTAGCAAACAAAATTTGAGAATGCAAAAAGCTTGGAAATATTTGAAAGCTTTATTGTAATTAGTTATGCACGAATGTGGTTTTACAACAAATGCGAACGAACACATAAAGATGCTCTGTTGCACACATTGAATTCTATACAAAATATGAAATTACTTTCATTACCAGTCCATATTTTTTAATTTATACGTACTTCGCAAAGAGGCAAAATTGCCGATGTATACTTCCAAATATTGTCAACTAAACTACTTACTACTTGATTTCTTTATGCAATTTTTTTGTAAACAAATTTAATTTTTTCGTTGAATTTTCTCCTAATTGAGATAAGAATGGTAGCTTACATAGAAGTTATCATGCATGATCTACGTAACTCTAAACACATGTATTTATTATTACATTTATATTAGTTAATTTAATTAAATATGAATTTTCACATTATGGAATTTTTTGGATTTGTACTAAAATTTCAAAGTCATTTTCACTCATCAATATTGGACCAATTTGAATAGAATTTTGCATGAATACTTTTTATTTCCGCAATCGCAACTTTTCACACAATAACGCAATTTTTGCAAATATGCAGAAAACGCAACCTTTTTTACTCTAGCCCGAATTTACACTAAATTGTTTAAGTTGAAGATAAAATTTTGACGCAAATATATATATATATATATATATATATATATACAGTATGCATACTTGGTATGAAATCCAATAGATTAATAGAAAATAAAGTTTATTTTATGACAAAACGTTTATTTAAATTTAAAATCCAAAATATATAATTATAGTACATTCTATGTTATTAATGAGATTAAAGCATACAATATTGATTATAAAAGTATTTTTCATACTTAGTGAAACTGATTTGTTCAATGGAATTTTTAAAAATTCTATTAATTTGGGTATACATTGCATTTCAATAGAACATTTCAGTAATTAAAAGTTCAACCAAGAAATTAGGTTTTTTGGTCCAGGACAATGATGTTTGACAACCCTACTTGAATATTTTTTTGGAAATATTCGATGTTGTCCTACACATTCAAATTTTTGTTGAATGATTTTCCAAATTTCTAAAAATTCATTGAAAATATTAGCCAATAAAATTTATGCAAAATATGACATTTCCATCAGGTATATTTACTTAACATAGCAGTTGACCATGCTATCACAGTATGCATTACAGTATATACTGATTAAGTAATGGCATTGATATTTCAGTCAACATCACAATTTTAAAATAATATAAAATATTGCAATTGAAATAATTTTCCTTGTATATATTCCATAGCAACAATGTGCATAAATTTTGGCCACTATGCATTATAATTTAACTTTTGTAATTATGTTAGATTTTAAGATTACTTCTAGGATTAACTTGAAAATGAACAATGGCACGATTGATAATAATATTTTGTAGTAGTACTAATTGCATATGAAAATTTTGCATAGGTTATTGTTGTATATACACTAAATATCTTAATATTTATCGTTTACATCATTATGTTAGTTTCACAAATGCTCAAAATAATCTATTATACATGAACATTATGTGTATGTTTATTTAATGAAATTACTGAAAATTAAAGAATGTACAAATTGTTCATTTTTTGTATAATTTGGCATTTATATATATATATATATATATATATATATATATATATATATACTAAAACTCCAAGAAGAATTACTCTATAAATAGTTACTATTTACTAATATTCTAATTTTGGATTTTAGGCTGGACTAATGGGAAATAATGACATGGAGGAGCTCGAAATAGTTTCCTTAGCAGACTATATTATTTTCGACAATGTAGAGCCTTCCTTGCTGAAGTTTGAAACAAAGTTTTTTAACAAAGACATTACTGACGAAGAACTTGAAGAGGCTAAAAAAGAAAATTTAGAAAAATTAATAAAGAATATGGACACGTTGGAAAAATTTGTAAAAGGAGATTACATATTTGGTGACACTATTTCATTCGCAGATATTGCTCTTGCATATGCATTTCGTTTTGGAGTAGCTTTGTTTCCCGAGGATTTTCACAAGAAAGTTAACAATAAAATCTACGCGATAGTTGAAAGAGTACATAAACATAAAGGTGTGAAGGCTTACCTTGAAAAGGCAGACATTGCTCCTTTCATAAAACGAGCTGAATTCTTTGCTACATTTTAGTTTCATGTTAACAATTATCAAATTGTACAATGCGGTATAAATGGTAATCATTAAAAGTTTTCAACTTTTGTTAAGATAGAACTTGTTGCATTTAACGATACAGAAAGCCTGATTCAAAATTTTAAATTTATTACAGAGTGCATGAAGCAAGTCTTAAATCTTAAGCAGTTATTTGGCTCAGTGCCACATTAATCATGATAGGGAAAACATCATTAACAATGTCTATACTAAATTTATTATTGCACCAACATAATAATATGGTTTATGCTTGCAGGAGCGGATTTACAAATATTTTTAGGGTAAAACAAAATGCTAGGTGTATAATTGGACCCTAAGGGATTTCTTTTTTTAATTTTTATTGCACCATTTGCTGACCATTTCCTATATTGGAGGAAGATTGGGTCCTCATTGCATCCGCTCCCTGCATGCTTGGTACTAAACATTCTATTACTTTTACAACCTATACAGTATACATGGATCTTGAACTAAATGGAGCTAACCCTAAACGTAACTTAGTAGCAACAGAAGTTCAGACTTTACCATGTTCGGCAGAAGTTGATTTAGAAAATGCATTAGAATTTTCTGAAAGATAATAAGAGAATAATTTAGAGTTAACACTAGCTGAGTGCGAATCTAGAGTATTCGATAACATCAATGTTACTAAACAACTAGTTTGAATAACAAAAAAAGTAAAAATTTCTAAGACATTGATCATTAACGTTCTTTTGTTCTTTTGTCATATCAGATACTCTGAATTGAATACATCACCCCATTTTATGTTAATTAGTAAGTTTAATGTTACCGCATATAATGACAGATTAATGGAAAGCAAGGCCATACTAAACAGTTTATTATCGCCTTGATGGAAAGAAATCAAAACTGCTTCCAAATACAAAATTGCATTGTGTTTGTTGTCCTTTATTTTAAAACTAATCAAAATTAATAAAAGAATTTTGTAAAAATTCTTGAAGAGAGCCCAAAAATGTTTCACAAAAAGAATATTTTTAAATAGATCCTGTTTTGCAAGGAGAAGAGGCATTTCAAAATGATGGCAATAATGTCTTAATGCAAGGTTTTTTCCTCAATTTGACTGATCTGTTTACAAAATAGAAATTGTGAAGAACAAAAAATGAAACAGCTATAAGCTTTAATAGAAATTTTCAACATTGCATTAGAGTATGTTCCCCAATAGACCTATCCATGCTCCAAGACTTTCAAATTTGGAAATAGGCTTGGAGAAAATTCTTTGTAAATGTGGAAAAACCGTTTGTCAGTTAAAAGGACGCCAGGTTATTTCAATTTAAAGAAATTTTACATGTATTTATAATTTTTCAAAAAATTAAATGTGTTTTATGTAATATATATACTTCATTATTCTATGCATACTTATATATAGGAATAGCACATTTAAATGTATGGCATTTGAAATGTCTTTAGATACTTTCGAGTCAGGGTGTTTTTGCTTCGGGTCAAGTCTGTCTTTCAAAATTCGGTCTTGTCTGCATGCATAGGGATATCAATAACCTAAATACGATTGAACAATCAACTGTTTTCAAAGTACCAGACAATAAATTGTTTGACATTGACTAAAAATAAAAGTAAGTAATTATAGTATTGTATATATATATATATAACATTATAGCATTAAGATATCAATGCTAATGTTATTAAATTATAGAAAGACACGTCTGCCAATAATAATTTGACTTGAAGAAGTCATCTGTGCTAATGAGGTTTTAACATAATTTTTATGAATGACTACAAAGTGAACTTTTTTTAGCTAAAAAGATTATAGCAATCGAATTTTTATATTGCACTCAGCAGGAAGAGACTACCAACACAATATGAATAAAGTATAACACCTAAGTGTTAGCTACGACAAATCGCCATTCATTATGACGTAGAGCAAAATTTTGTAGAAAATGTTTTCTTTCCCAAAATTACATATGTTTTCAAATTGTCAAGCACACGATGTACTTTTCAATATCACATCAATACAATTTGAATCGACTCGGCCCTATTAAAAAATTGTTAATTTTAAAATTTCGAGTCAGCTCGGGCACTAGATTCTTATATATTAGAGTAAAAAGTTTTTCATTAAAAAATTCATAAATTGATATCATCAAGAAATTCACTAGTTATCCAAAATGTGTCTATCATAAAAATTTGAATAGAAAATAGAAACCTTAACACTTTATTTATTCAAAGTAGGCCTCAAATTACTACAAAAAGCAAACGTGAAATGTTCTGCTAACTCTAATTTGGTCTTGGTGGCACAATAGGTTGTGATCTTTTGCTGATATGATCTTTAATACCTTCATGTTCAGATACTTTCTCAACAATTGCATTTATTTTATCATTAAGGCTGCCTTCAAAGTCGACTGGTAGAAATGCCTTCCCAAACTGATACGCGAATGCCAGTGCAATGTCTGCAAATGTCAATTTATTACCGAGAAGGAAATCACCTTTAGCTATTTTCCCAAGAACTTCAGTAGTTTGAATATATCTTTTCAGGTTTTCCTTTTTAATCTCATCCAGTTGCTCGTTTGTGACTTCCTTGACAAAATATTTTGGCATGTGCGCCATGATAGAAGGCTCTGCACAATCTAGTAGAATGTAATCAGCATGTGAGACAATTTCCAATTCTTCTAAGTCATTTTCTCCTAATAGGCCAACCTAAACGATAAATGGACTCTAACTTAGACTTGTCAAGGAGCTGAAAGTTTTAAAATCGGCTCGGCAAAAAAAACTTTTAAATGAGGTTCGTTTTAACTTGTTAAGTTCTTTAACAAATTTGTGCTCTCTGGCTTAATAAATATTAAAAATAAAACACAAATATCATATATTGTATGAAGCAATAAGAATATTGTATAGGATTAGATTAATAGCGACCAAGAAATTCTAATTTTACTTGAAAAAAGAAAAGCAAAACAATAAATTAATTAGCAGTTTAAGCAAGGCTCGTTTCATGTCTTATGCATTGTGCAAGCCTGGCTGAGCTAGTTGACAAGTATGCTCTAATTGAATCAAAAAATATCCTTAGGAGATCATGTTAACACACAGTCATATATTGATAAAATAAAGTATGTGATACCTTTTTGGCAAAGTATTTTGCAAGAGCGAACGACTGCCCGTAAATTTTTCCTTCAATTTCCATGTAAGGAGCTTGTCCAAACGGACTATTAGTTTTATAAGTGTTCCATATGTCATTGTCTTCTTTGTATTCAATATTTCCTGCAGCCAAAACATACCGAATCAGTTCTGCACGCGCTTGAACTGGGAAATAATACAGCGTTGGCAAACTCATTCTAAAGATTGTTTTAAAAACTCAATCAAAATGATAGATTGCAAATTACTTTTAACATAATATATGACCGATGTGCCTTTCAGAAATAAATGCACTATTTTTTAAAGAAATCAAAGCACGCAAAATATGCAACGCTTTCGCAATTTGTTTATTTACTAACTATATTTTGGAAATTGAAAGAAGTATTTCACTTAATATTTTAATTTTTACGGTGGGTTTTCCTGGTCAGTAAATCACCATTTAGCAATATTCCATCACCGTAGTACTAGGCATGGATCTCTGTGTTAATGTATCGTAGAAGTCCATAGACTAGTGATGGACCAACATCGAGACAACTCCGCGAAGTTCTAATAACCCATGCGGGTGAAGTGTATTTTGCAAATTCAAAATGTATGCATCTTAGGAAATATAATTACTACATTGTAGACACTTGCATTCATACTTCAATCATATTTGTAACATTAAGGTTGATGGTGCGTTTGGTTTTGGTGAAAAGTTAAATTGAGGTAATGTAATGCAAATGATGAGATGTGTCATCAAGTTCTTGCAAGCAATTTGAATTAATGAGTTAATAAGCACAATGCATATGTTGCATATAAATTATACATTTATATATATATACATGTATATATATATACATATATATACATATATATATATATATATATAAAGGTTTTGCGGGACCAGGATCTTCTTGACTCCAGTGCCAGTTTGTCCAATTGTCTCATTACCTAATAATAAACTTGAGGAATCACTATTATTGCTAGTAATCGAAATACATAGTGATCAATTGTAACGCAATGACTGCCGTTAAAGAACTAATTGTAATTGGAGATTGATTAAATACTATCATTTTCCAGGACTGGTTTCAACATTTGTACACGAATCGCGTCTCTTATTCCAGGTGCGGGTTGTTTCTAGTGAAATTCTTAATAATTCATTCACTTCTAAATCACTCATAAGCTACTGATAACTAGGTCGATTTTTTCGCCAAAGTCAAATTTAGTCCATTTTTCAGAATTGAGTGAATTTTAAAACATTGGCCAATTTTTTAAATTTAGAATTTATTTTTGTATAAATTAATATTCAAGTGGTGAAAAGTAAATTAAGGAAATGTATTTTAGTATATTTTAGTGTGGTTTCGTTTGGAAATTTACCATACCTTTCAATGGGAGAACTTAATTTCAAGTAAGCAAATGTTTGTTTTCATATGCAAATATCTATATTTAAAACGCACTATGTTAGTGTTTATAGCAAATCAATGCAGTTTTTCTATACATAGATTTAGTAATTCCGCATAATATAGGTGCACATGTACCCATCACCTATTTTATATGTAATATTTAACAATTTTTAGAAATGATAGTGATGAAATATTGAATAATATGGATAGAGCATGCAATATAAAAAAGAAGATTTCTTTACTTTAAAATGTCTTGGGAGACAACCACTAACACAATATCTGATACATTCTTTGACAGCTAAATAGAATTCAATAACAATTAAAATGGCACCACTCAACTATAGATGTAGGAAAAATGCATTTCCAATAAGCCATTAAACACATTGTGAGAAGATATTATCTTCAAAATATTCTTCAAATTTCATCTTTTGTTAGGGTAGTCGTCTTCCGAAGTCTCATGGTGTGCGCAAATATTTTTAGTAACAAAGTGTCCTGTGTTATTTTTAAGGATATTGATTCTTTATGCGGTTCACATAACATCCGGAATCGAAAAAGCCGGGACAGTTGATTAACATCACAAAATTATATCTAATTGCCAAGTGTTCATTAACAATATTGTTTTATGCACTACTAGATAAATTTACTGCATTATTTGTTTCAGGCGTCAACCAAACCTCTACATTTGAAAGTCACATAATCCCTCTGTTTTTATATCATTAAAAATTTTATAATTTTTTAAAGTTATTTTATATGGAAATCGACTAAGCTTGTTCGTAAGCTAATTTTGCTCTTGATATATATATATATATATATATATATA
>CABFPE010000784.1:199800-214083 GCA_900660155.1 Hofstenia miamia
ATATATATATATATATATATAATTCACAAATTTCAATGGTTCATCAAATAGAGCAAAAAATTGGATTTCAAATTAAGAAATATTACAATAAAAATTTAACAGAACATTGAGACGAAAGTCCACTTACCTCAAGAGAAAGCTTTTTACTGAATAAATACTGATAAATTATTGACTTTGTGGGTTATGTAAATTGATTCGCACTACGCAGTTTCTATTTTAGGCTTCCAATTTGCACCAACCTGCAAAATTTAATGTATTAAAAATTGGCGTTACTAAAAGAGGTCAAGAAATCAAATTTTATTAAAGGCTATAAATATAATCAGTCAGCATTGTTAGTTATTTAACAGTTCGTCGTCGTTTACTTTTTACCAGTTTTAAGACGTTTAGTGTAGCATAATCCCTCAAAATAGCAAATTTAACAATGGGAAGAAAAGAAATGAAGATGTATAAATAATTTGATATTTGGAATGATATGCTATTAATGATTTTTTATGGTTTTGATTGTACGTCGCCAATATGTTTAATCAAAAATCTGAGGACAATAGGCTCCCCGTTAATTTTAGCTAACTACACTAAGACGTGGAAATACAAATTGCTATAGGCGAAAGGTACTGGTTGTGATCGCTGAAATAGTGAAAACATGTTGATAGAAATTTGTATAAATAGTTACAACACAGTGTGAATGGTGATGAATTAAATTCTTTGGAATTACATTATTCTTTTCAATTTGTTTACGGTTTGCTTTATTAAATCAAATGTCTAGCTAAGCGGTTTATCCACAGTAGTGATCAGGATTCCACGACGGGAATGACTCTAGGTTCTTCGCCCCTGACCACGATCTGCATTTAAGCTAGGTATACGATTAAGGTTTTTCTATAGTCTGCTTAGCTAGCTATCGTTTCCTTGTTCTATTGCAAATAGTAATAGTAACATATTCAATATAGGCTAGTTAGCCAACTAACCTTATATTTTAGATCCAAATGGTTGACTATAATGAGAGTGACAAATAGGCCGTATTATTTCCAGTGTTATATATTACTTAAATGTAGGATAGGAAGCTGAAAGCACTTTTATGCCTTATCAAGTTTGTCATCGATGTTTATTGTTAATATACATTCATTAATTTGAAATCAAGTAAACCACCTTGCAGCTAGTGCTTTTCCTGGTTGCCTACATAGTGAAGTTAGTAATTCAAAACACACAACAAGCTTATCTATCAAATATATTCAGCATTAGAGATAAGTTGAATTGTGTCGATAATATTATTAGCACTGCACTAAACTAAAGTACACATAATTTTTGTGTTTGAGCTGAGGCATCGGCAGCTCGGAGGAAACTATGTCACAATGGATCAATTGATGTTTAGAGGATTAGCGTTGGGCAGGAGCCCTTGGTTAAGAACCAGCGTGCTGATCGCGCAACGTGGAGATTACCTAAATAGTAAACATTAGATGGATAGTTAATACAGTTAATTATTACCCTTGAAGTATGTGCTGATCAGTATTTGATTGATTTAAAGAGTTGCTCTATTCAGGCCAAGTGAGTGAGATATCAAATTTATAGATTTGCTACACGCTAAATGGCCTGGAAAGAGATGTAACATTAGGGAGCATTGTGCAACCAAAGGATTTAAGTATTTTTTCCCATTTCAATGGTGAACAGTGAAGTTAGTCTTATAAAGAACTAGGTATGGAGTCATTCTAAACAAACATATGCTGTATTATATTTTAGGCATCAAAATGGAATAATTGCATCAAAATTTGAGTTGATAATATAGTGTTATAATAACAAAATCATTCAATTAAAAAACAAGTAATGTACACACAAATCAACTGCTAAGAGAAAATTTCTTTTCTACCTTTTGATCTGACTCCCGAGGAAGAATGAAACAGCCTCCTTCCAATGAAATATGTGCTGGAGGTCAAATAGATTTGCAGACTTGATGCTGAAATGCTGATATAAAGGCTCATATTTTTTGTTGATTGGAGGTATGCAGCACTAGTAAAATACATTTCTGATTTTAATACATGATGTGAATCTTCATGATTGTCAGAATTCCACAAAAAGTGAAGTATATGACACATTAGCAATTCAATCATGTGACGAACAGTCATGGGTATGCATGGATCATTTATGAATCATTACTTCAAAAACTCACAATTGTGCAAATTGGTGAATACGTTCACACCAGAACATAGAAAATTGATGTCAGATGCACATAAAATATTCAGTGTTACTATTATAAAGCTTGGAGTGCAAAATGCACTCCAACTTGATGATATGTATAAATAATTATATTTTTTTATAGAAGTTTAAATCCTTGTGGGGTGGAAAAGCACCCCAAATGACGACAAACTGTTATTTCTAAAACAAAGAATATTTATTGATGGAAAATTTTACAAAAACCTTTTTTCAAAATGTTCCAGACATATGCTTCTCCCTTCATAATATTAAGAATCTTAGAGTTTGAAAATTTGCACTATCTTATATTGATGTGTGAAAAGTAATTGAAAATTTTTCACTATTTTTCATTGCAACTGAATTTTTAGAAACTATTTAAAGTATTTACATTCATAATGTCCATGTAATCAGTGGGTTGAAGACCCATTGGAGCCATAACTATCCCTAACTGTTTCCATTCATGTATATGTAGGTAGAACACTCAAGATGAAGACAAAGATGAAGACAAAGACAAAGATGAAGACAAAGACAAAGATGAGGACAAAGATAAAGATGAAGACAAAGACAAAGATGAGGACAAAGATAAAGATGAAGACAAAGACAAAGATGAAGACAAAGGCAAAGATGAAGGCAAAGACAAAGATGATGACAAAGATGAAGTCAAAGACAAGGATGAAGACAAAGACAAAAATGAAGACAAAGATAAAGACAAAGACAAAAATGAAGGCAAAAATGAAGACAAACATGAAGAAGAAGATGAAGAAAAAAATGAAGAAGATGGAGAAGATTAGGAAAATTAGGAAGATGAGGAAGATGAAGATGATAAAGATGAAGAAGATGTAGAAGATGAAGATGAATTCATTATTATGGCAGTATTGTATACAAAGAAACATACTCAACAACAAATACTGATAAAATAAAAACTGCAATAATGGTATACAGATTAAAGGATCTCAGAATTCTACTCCATTGGGTCTTCTATACATAACACAGCATTTTGGTAAACGTCAATCAAGTACTGCTAGCCTCTCTCTATAGGATCAATAGACTTAAGCTGTCTCCATGTGATTAGATCTGAATAGCCAGCCATATACACTGACTGCAACATTGTCACAGACTCAGTGTGTGTCTGAGTATATGGTTGGTAAGCTAAAGTGAAGGACTCCTCTTCTAACTTAGAAGGGATACAGGAGCCAAATCAGATATGAGAATGAACAAAAAGGGAACTATTAAGAAATTGCTACCCCAAAGGCAGGGGATACAGGACTGCAAAAGCAAGGCTGTCCCAGAGTTGCATTAGTCACATTGATCTTCTAAATCTTCATTCTCTAAATGACACAAACACCATTGAATCATTGGTTACCACCATGCCCTCAAGAGGCCTGGATATGGTATTGTTGTGAGAGGCACAACCTAAGGGTGAAGTGGCAATGATTGTGTCAAAATGATACTCCCTGTATAGTATCAAAAATGGCAATGACACAGTGGTGAGGAATCAAGTTGGTTTCCTATACTAATTTATTCTAATTCTGTATTCTTTCCCAATTCTTCTAGAATGGTAAGGCTGTCTTTTCAATGTGAACCATTTTCAGGCATATGTGAATTATTGTTGCATATGCACCAGCTGAATCCAACTCCACAGAACAAGAATTAACTGAGATCTACAGCAATCTGAGAAGGGTCATATCTTTGTGTCAGCCAAAAAGGAAGTTCCTTGTTGCAGGGGATTGTAACTGCTGAGTTGGTAAATCCATGAGCTTTATTCCTGGAGTAATTGGAAACTTTACTGCAGCAGAACATAGTTCACTGAATGATGAAACACTGGTAAACTTCTTGGTTGATCGGAAGCTAGCTCTTGCTAATATATGTTTGGCACCTCATGGACCTCCCTGGCACAGATGGGCGGTCGCTGCTGGATTATTTTATGGTTCCAACAAATAGTATCATAATGGTTCAGAATGTAAGAGCCAGATGAAGTAAAGATGTTCACTCAGACTATGATCTTGCTTACATGAATATCTTGTCTTTTAATTCTAAGTGCAGAGGACGTTTTAGACGTCTCAATGATTGTTGCAAAGAGAAAAGTAAACCAATAAGCATGGAACCTGATTAGTCTACCCTGTAGTTTTAGACAGTAAGTGATGTCTATGCATCAGATCTTGGAACCTGACTTGCAAAAGTGGGAACCAGGGTATGAACACAGAGTAGCTAGTTTGCAAAGTGCAAGGAGAAATGTAAAAAGTCTTGGTGTGATACAGAAGTTATCTTCTTGTATAAAAAGGGTTCCAGGTGTGACCTTAATAACTACTGCACCATACTGGATGCTGGAGTAAAAATATTCGCCAAAGTAATATTATGCAGATTGCAGCAGAAGCTGTAGAAGAAACATATACTCCCACCAACTCCGGTTGGCATTTGCGCTGATTATTCAACTGTGCAGGCCATACATGTGCTGCAGCAAGGACAGAGGCTCTAGATTACAGAAGGAAAAACTTCTTGCTTGATTCATTGACCTTCAAAAGCCCAAGGTCGGTAATTTGCCAGTGTTTAGTTGCAAATGGCCTATTAAAACAGATAATAGTCATCATTAAGTCCCCACACAACACACCAATAGCACATATTTGTGACAAACATCCAGGTTCTAACTTCAAATTTGAACATGGATTACATCAAGGATGTGTCCTTAGCCCATGCTTATATAATCTACTTTTCCACTATCTGATCTGTGAGGGACTCCATGGAACCCCAATGTTTTAGCTCTTTCTTTGGATAAAGTGAAATTGAACTTAAGCACATTGAGTATGCTGATGATCTATGTCATTTTGGCTAGTCTGAGGAACAAATACAGAGTTATCTAAATGGTCTAGTTACAGGTATTAATATCACTGTATCAAAGTTAAGTTGTCTGTCAAAACAATTTATATGGTTGCTGGTTTAAAGACTGGTTTGTAAAACATTGGTATTAAATTGTTTAGTGTTGTACAATTACTCAGTAAATATAGTCAAATCTTTCTTAATCTACACATAGTAGCAGAGAGTGGTTAAACTTAATGTTCCTGTCTTAAATGATATTTCTGGAAATTTTTCCCTAAAATTAAAAAAGCTTATTGTAATGTGGAGAAAACGTCTAAGGTTTCCTAAGAAAAGCAAGCTTGTTATGTTATATTATCAGCATTGGGTAATGAAGAAGAAAAGAAGATAGGTTTAACAATACCTCAGGATTGGAAAAATATGTTGGTTTGAATTTTTTGCTTCTGTGTAGCATCTTCTACCAGGCTTTGATATTTAATTCTTCCATTATTACAACATAACTGTTTTGGTATAATAGCAGGTACAGATGTACTGTTCTTAAACTGCTTAGCTTTTATGTTACTAAACTTTAGTAACTATAATTAATGGATGATGTAGCAAGCACTATTTAGGTGAGAAAGCTTTGCAGCATCTTTGCCAGCTGTTGATGGGCAGGCGTCTGTCCAATGTTGATCTCCAAATCAAGTAACAACCACTTCTTTCCATTTCTGTTGAATGGGTTCCACCTCTCAGCTCAGTGAAGCAACTGTTTTGCGCCCTATGCTAGCTTGGTGCTTACTCAAGGCTTGACACAATTTGACTTGTCTCAATTTTGTAAAGTGTACCATATACTTGCAACCTTGATTGTTACTAGCTGCTTGTTTAAATAAATACATGATTAGCTATTTCCAAAATATATTGGCTTTATTTAAATAAGATAAATAAATAGCAGCTTCCTAACCTACATGTAATAACTGATACATACAAGGTCACATTATCGGTCAAGTTATAGTCATGAATTTGGATCTAGTTTAAATATAAATACAAAAACCTACGTTTGGCTTACAAGCCTTATATCAAATTCATTATCATTCATACATTTAAGCAGGAATTGATAGTTATCTAAATGGAAGTAAAATCTCCTACATGTATACCTAACCTAAGTGTAGGTTCATGGTTTGGAACAAGGAACCAAGAATCATTCCTGTTGTGGGACCCTCGCCACTACTGAACACTAACCATTTAGCTGAACATTGTAATTAATAATCAAACTGTAATAAACAAAAGATAAGAATTCCAAAGAATTTTCTTCAACATATTTTACAATGGTTTTGCTCTATTTATATCTAAGTTCAAAAAGTACCTGTCGATTTTGAATTTCAAATTATTCGTCTTCCAAGATGGCTAAAAATAATGGAAGCGAATTCGCCTCCTTCGTTTTGCCAAATTAGTCGAATCGACAAATACTAATTGTTAATCTTTTCATTGATAATTTCTTAGTTGCATTATACAAAAGTAATTTAAGATGATAATTAATTTATAATTTATTCTTAATCAAATTTCAGTTTGATCTTAATTTGTCTTTGACTGACTAATCTCTTTAGCAGCTTGATTAGTTTTGGATTATGCTACATCAGCAACTTCATAGAGTTTTTCTTAAAGATAATGATGCTCGTGGTTATGAGATTTGGCTGAAAATGAAGTCATTTGAACAAGATGATGAAGACACGTAGCAAGCAAATTGTGGCCAGTTTTGGCAACATAACACAAATATTTCTTTCGATGAAATATTTCTGTTATGCAATGGCGTTTTATTTACCCATATATGTTATAGGGAAGTCATAGAAAAAAGTATTTTTAGTGATTTCTCTAAATTGGACTGCATTTTTATGCTGTCACGAAATCAGATCAATTTAGAGAAATCGCTTAAAATACTTTTTATACCATGTATTAAGATAGCATGCAAAATCAATTTTCATACGCCATTGTGTGACAAATATATTTTGTAGCAAGAAATATTTCGTGTAATGATTCAACAAGAAGCAAGCAATTTTAACATAGAGGTAAGTGTTACTACATTTGCGTCTATGTTGCTTGATGGGACAAAATTGGCTAAGATTGACCGTATGCTCATTTTATCAGTGACTACTTCCAGTCATAATACATGTAAAGATTTACCTGAAAATATTGAAGTTGCATTAAGACGACTACAGGATGCCAGTAATAATGTGGATTTTCAAAATGCCCTCAAAACTTCTGCTAGTGAATACAACGAGTTTGAGGATCATGGAGTTACTGAAAATGAATACAATTCTGCGTTTTATCAGGTCTCAGACAACAAACAAATACAGGTCTATATACAAATTATTATACAAATACAGGTTATATGGACCAGAGCACCAAATTTAAAATGAGCTGATAAATTTGACGAAGCAACAACAACTTTAAAATAGTCTATCTGAACGTAAGGAGTATGCAAGCACACCAACGTGAATTAATCAGCATTTATGAATCTCTGAACATACACAAAATCATCGCATTCACAGAAACATGGCTTAATGTTAACACCCCAAAAGACTTATTCAATTTTAATTAAGAAAAATACTGCTGTTTTCATAAACCTAGAACGTTAAGAGGTGGTAGATTAATGATTCAATTACCCAAATACATGTATCCTGTCAGGCGAGAAATGTTTGAATCGAAAAATGACAATTTTGAAACACTTTGGATTGAGATTCACAAATAAAAAAAAGGAAATTATCTGCTTTAATAAATATCAGCTATTCTCCAAAGAAACAATTTGCCAAGCAATTTGTTAAATTCATCACAGCAGAGGCTCATCACGCTGCATCTTCTGGTAAAAATATAATGTTAATTGGTGACTATAACATAAATTACCTATCTCAGCAAGAGTCAAAACATATCGATGATATTTGTGATGAACTTAATCTAACACCTGTTAACAAATCAACCCCACCTAGAGGATCTTTCCTAATAGATTACTTCATTGCTCATTCAGATATCGCACACTTTTCGACACTTGTTTTCTACTCATTCTCAGACCATAATTTATGTGTTTATGTCTCAAAAATCAACTCCCATGACAATGTTATCAAAAAAATTTGACGACAACAAATTCATCAAATATCTCAAACACGTACCTTGGGATATAGTTTACACCTTCAATAGTACAAATGAGATGTACAAGTTCATCCTTAAACAACTCAACATCGGTCTGAACATATTTGCACCTTAAAGAGATAAGTATATTTAGAAAAATTCATAAAACGAAAGATCCACACATTAACAAATTAGAAAAGGATAAGAAAAAAGGATGGAGTGAGTTTATGACAGAGCAAACGTTAAAAAAATAGCCAAAAGTATGAACACATAAAGACTACATACTATAAAGCAAATATCAACTATTGGGAAAGGCGTTCCAAGCACTTTTTTGAAACAATAGTTGGAGCAAAGAATAAAAGGCATTTTCTAAATAAATGTATGAATAAAGAGAAAGGACTAGCATCAGATATCTGTGAAATTAAAATAGATAACAAAACTTACACGAACGCAAAAATAATTGCTAATCATTTTAATCATTTCTTTAAAAATGCAGGAAAGTACAAAGCAATAATCACTCTATCACTTATCAAGTCGAATTTTAAGACGATGTCTTACATGTGATTTAGGTGGAAATTTTGTGACACATCCCCAACAACATCTACCTCTTTTAGTTTAACTCAACCCTATCTTCGCCTGTCTTTTTTTCAATTTTAAAATCAATCCTATTAATCACCAATCAGTGCCACTTGGCAGTACTGTGGCTTATATATGGCTGAATACTATAGGAATTAATCTGAGCTGACGACGGGAAATTGATCCTAGTACCAAAAATTTGAAAAATATATTTTTCATAACAGAATTGCGCTAAAATCTGGAAGGGTCATTGCTAACGGTTGAAGACTCGTTTCAGTAATGATAGTGACTGACATTCCATACTGTTTGATATAATTTACAAAAGTCACTTTCACTATTTGTTTTAGGAATCGGCTTGACACATTCAGCCTTTTGCTGTTCGCTGGAACAGTTAATTACGCGGCAGAAGAAATTTTTGACATTAACCTGTGCTTTGTTAATCATAACCACCGGTGGATTTCCAAGTTTAAGTTTTCGTGATGTAGTTGTAATTTTAACCTGGTTGGTAAAGCTCTTGATAACATTTCTCTACACAGCTGTAGTCTCAATGGAATTAACCCAGATATTCTTACAATATTTATTGGTTTCCGTAACTTTTTCTAAGTGCTTGTAACTCAGGAACTAATGCAGATTTCTAAAATTTTAACGTACTTCAAGCAAAAGAATAATTTTTAGTATACATTATTGCCATAACATGGAGAACGTTTACACATAGATATGTTCATAATCAAAGATTAAAATTTCGTAACAGATGTGGAGAAAATTATTTCAAATGTGAAGAATACCGAGTTCAAACATATAGTTGCTCTAAGATATTAGGATTTAAACATTTCATAATGCCCAAGTTTCACGCGTCATTCATTCAATCATAGAAAAATCTGTTTGTCTTGAAAATTAATTTCTTATTATGAACATAGAAATCTAGTTTCACATTTTAGACAATAATATTTTATACGAAAAACCTTTGTTTTTCTAGTAAAAAAATTTGTAATTTTGCAATAAGAAAAGTTAATTTCAAAAAAAATTACACTGGGATTTCAAATTCCATAATGACATGTAAAAATAATTTTTGTAAATTTACAATAATAATATCTCAAGATATTCAAACAATAACAATATCAGTTATTATACACCATTTTTATATTCATTCCAAAAATGATTTATGCATTAAATTAATAGATCATAACTTAATGATATTTTACAAAAGCCAAAATTGTTTTGCCGTTGCTAACACACATGAAAGGACACTTCGTTAAAATTTATTGTAATTTTTAAATGCATGGAATTATGTAGATGCCATGAGAAATTGCGAGCATGCAGTTCGAGAGCATTGGGAAAATCTTGCAATGTCACTATCATAAGAAGGTAGCAATTGAAAGTTTTTTTCAAAATTTTTGTAATCTATGCCATTATAACTTTAAATTGAGATTAATCAATTTCTCCTATTTTCATTTCGATATAAAATTGAAAATTTATTAGATGTGTTACTTCGAAACATCCAATATATATTATATAAATAGTGATTTACATTGAATCATTTGCACCAGTGTATACATACAAAAAAAAATACAAGAAAATTGCAGAAATTAACCTTTCTTCTTATTTCGATAATAATATATAGATAAAAGATGTGCAGTCAAAAGTTTCAATTGCAACGCTGTAGATTGATAGCAAGATTCAACCTGCAAAAATCGTGATATTTTGTACTTTTTATTCACTTTCGTCAGCTGGGACAGCAGACACTTGTGTAGTTGTGGCTGGTAACCTTAGTTCTAGATGAAGCACCTGATTTAGAATGAATCAGTGAAAAAGAGACAGAATGTTTTACATGATGAAAACCTATACCACTTAGGGGGTATGGTAGGTGTAAAAGATTATTCTTCTGATTTTTGGTAGAAACTTTGATAAACCTCTTTGATAATTAATTATTACTAAAATAGCAGTAGCTATGATAGTCTAATTGCATTACTCAAATGTGTTGCTCACATAGAGTTAAGCATACAAAATAAGGTAGACATATAAATGATACGTTATTTCATCATATAAAAATCGAATTGTTATTATCTAATTATCTTGGAAAATATCTGATTCTTACACCAAGGACACTGGTGTCCCGACCCACAGAGCCGAGAGGAAATATGTTTCATTAAAATGATTTAATATTATGATAATAGTAGGACCAAATAAGACATAAAACAAAAAAAATAATTTTGTCAGTTCCTTGTGCATTTCAAAAATTTAATCAATTTCAAAATTAAAATGATCTACTTCAAAATATAACCATAAAGCAATGTTTTTCCAACATTAAGTACTTCATTTAATATTGCAGATGATTGTCACTTGAAACGTGTTTTATTAAATAAAATTGATTGACAAAAATCATGCATGTGCGTGTGGAAAGTATGTAACGAAACTTAAAAGTGAGGATTCCCACAAGCATATAAATCTGTTACAAAAATCATTGAGTTTTAGAACATTGTATTAAAGATTAGGTATAAAAAGAAGTAGAATTTACAGTTGGATCGCTTTAAAAATGCAAAGCAAATGAGGTGGATTAGTTCTTGTAAAATCGTTAAAAATTTTCACAAAGTTTCTGAAATGAAAACAAATATTCTTACTTATGTTTAGAATTGTAAACAAAACATGTTGTTCATTATAGATAATACTGCATTTGCATAAAACTATATTAAATTAAATAAGATTGAATAACTGAAGAGTTTCAACATATTTTAAAAGTAAGCAAATTGAACAACACAATTAAGTTGGACGTGGTGGGACTCTTGGAAAGCTCCGCTGGCTAATATATTCCTTAATACCATGTTGATTGTAGACTCTATCAACAATAGCATTAATTTTCGGACTCAGACTGTTTCTAAAGTTGGGAGGCAAAATTGCTTCGCCGAAATTATAAGCATAAGCTAAAGCGATGTCAGCAAATGTGATCTTATCTCCAAGCAGAAAATCACCTTTGGCCAACTTTTCAAGCAACTCTGCTGTTTTAATGTATCTCTGCAAATTCTCTTTTTTTAGTTCGTCCAGTCGCTCATTTGAAACATCCTTCGAAAAATATGGGGTCATATGGCTTATAATAGCTGGCTCAGCACAATCTAAGATGATATAGTCCGCATGCGACAAAATTTCCAACTCTTCTAGATCATTGCTGCCTAGTAATCCAGCCTAAACAGAGAGTAATAAATTATTGTTTAAGAAAATAGTAAATACTAATGCGACAGAATTCAATGGATATGCATTTGCTAGTGCCAAGGCAACCTTCTTTAGGGGTAGCCTTGCTAGTACGCATAGGAACCGTTTGCATTAAAATTCACAAATGATCTCCTCAAAATTTAATCATGGATATTTCATTAATCCCAAATTCATGGAAGATTTACATATCAGACTCGGTAAAGATAATGCATGTAATAACTCCTAAGTATGTATGATTAATAAATTATTTACAAAACAACCAATAAATCCCAACACTACCAAATTAAATAATTATTCTTTTCCTAAACACAAAATTGTTTTCTTTTTGCAACTTTTCTGTTTTTCAGTGATGTTTTATTAACCTAACTTGTTTTCAATAGATTTAAATAAAATACTGGGTTAAGATTGTGCATGGTTAATGCACTAAATATGAGCCAAGTAATTAGTTCCCAATTTATAATATATATATTACTAATTTTAAGTGTTTTAGTAATAAATTGATCTTTCCATGTAAAAAACACACTTATTGATAGATTCTTTATGACTTTCTTCTTTTGGCACATAAATTTTGATGATATAGATGATAATTTAATGTATGCACTAAATAATCTTATCGCTTCGGTTTTTGGGGTCTGGGTTAGCCCTGAATTTCTGAAAATTCAGTGTCACTATATGATTATTGATATGAACTTATTATTTCTTTTTTACATACGAAGCTGTTTTTAGTTGATAAAAACAGTTTTGCTTAGGCTTTTAGTATAATCCATGCTTTAACATATACGATTCGCAAAAGCAGTTTCAAACCTTTTTGGCATAATATTTTGCCAGAGCAATTGATTGACCATATCGTTTTCCTTCAATGTCCATGTAAGGTGTAGAACCGAAAGGGCTTTCTGCTTTATAAGTGGTCATAATATTGTTTTCTTCTTTATATTCAATTCCTCCGTATGCCAAGACAAAGCGAATAAGTTCGGCGCGTCCTTGAATGGGGAAATAGTAGAACACCGGTATTGACATTCTAAAAACACTTCATCAAACAAGTGCCAAAATGAGATGAAATTGGTAGTACCCTTGCAGAAAAACATTGCATAAAATATTGGTTTTTAAAAGCTAAAACTCAATTATATTTTACTATCGCGTTTTTAAAATGTAAAAGTATAGGCATTAGCTAATTTGTGTTTGGATTTCTAGTGGATATATTCAGGCTTTGCATGGGGCATGAGACGTCCCTTGGGGAATGGAAATTCACATCCTATAAAATGGATACCACAATTACTATGGAAATTGGCTGTGCCAGGGGTCAGCTGAAAATCTCATGGGACAAAATTTGCACAGATTGTCAAGAGGACTTTATGTTATATTTATCAGGTTGCATAGTTTAAAAATGTAGCTAATTTATGTAATTTATGTAATACTTTAACTGCTTATTAATAGAAATGTGCTCGTTCAAGACTGAGAAAAGTTAAATTTGTTGTTCATTGGATAGAGCAGTAACTCATCTCACATCATCGAAAATGTCTATAGTCATCCTGGACATCCTAAGGCATCCTAATTAGTATATATATTATACGACAATTTTTTTCAACTTTGCTTAGAAGATATATATGTGCTTTTGTTATAAAATAAATATTTGATCAATGAAAAAATATTTCGCAAAATTTCATCAGATTTTAAAGCAACCTATATAAAATTTGCCAAAAAACGTTTATATTGCGCTTGGTTTTTTTCATATTGATAGCATTTAGGAATTGATAAATTTAAAAAAAAAATATTAAAAATCATTTGACTAACAAAAACATGAAATTTCCCTCCATAAAAGTAAGTAAGGCGGCAGTCTACTGATTTAACCATCTGACATTTCGAAATTTTTTATTTAATTATATTTTGCCGCTGTCACAAAACGAAAAAATATAATATTGATTGTTATTGCAATGCTTAAATGAAAGCAGGTTTTCTGGTCGATTAGCTCCTCTAAATCTCGTCCAAAAATTTTTGAATTTACAAGAACTGTTGTTTTAATTTTGATTACTACACATTTGTCATTAGCTAAGTAGTGGTTTTTTTAATTTAGTGCTTGAAAGTGTTAATACAAAATTTTTGAAATGAGCTGGCCTGGCCTATTCACATAATGTAATGTATTTGATAACAGTTGTTCTTGCAGCCAGTTTATGCCCGTTCAAAGTGTGTAAAAATATTTAATATAGAAAATGAGGTTTATTTTACCAAAATTGGACATAATAATTTTTTACTTACAAAGGGGCAATATAAATCTGTTGTATATTGACAAAGCGCGGAAACAGGAAAAAGCGAAAAATATAAATGGAAAAGTGACAAAGCGCCCAATATAAATGGATAAAAAGTGACAAGGCGTTTGATATAAGTATATATATATATATATATATATATATATAT
>CABFPE010000784.1:265252-279793 GCA_900660155.1 Hofstenia miamia
GAACGGACGAATAGAGCTATTGAACGTTAATAACAATGATAACAATATGTTTTCTTTCCATTACACCATTCACAAAAAACATAAATGCCAGTGAAAATGTAAGAATTAAAGCAGTAGAAAAAGAAAATTGTTCTGTAATATGTTGCAAGTCAGCAGGTAGAGTAACATGACTCAAGAAGTCCCATACAATAGATATAAAAGATCTCTTGTATTTTTCTTTGGATATAGTCCGCCCCGTAATAAAGGGTTCACTGGAAGCGTAAAGTTGGAGTGAATATTGATGTTGATTATGACGACGGTTTCAATTAGAATAGCTTCATTAATGATATTCACAAACCAAGGGCGGTCGAATTTGAGAATGTGTGCTGCATGTCTAGTAAGTCGAATGATTTTCCACCTAGTCTTCTCGAAGTTAAAAAGAACCAGCCAGAAGATCCATATATAACACCAGAATGACGATTACTCATTGAGAATAAATTTTCACCTGATGTTTCAAATGCGAAAATTATTAAATAGAAACAAATTCAACGAGATTATCACATAATTGCTGAATTAATACTGAAAAAAGCAAAAATTGCTTAAAGGTCATTTTGACCTATTGTCGCTTTTGTAGTGTTAAATATCCACTAACTTAGCTATAGAATTTACAGCAGTATGTACGGGCAGCCCGATGCCGACAGCAGCCCGTGGCCCTCGGGCTCGGGCGGGCTAAAACTTTAACGTGCTGGCATAGAGAAGAAAAGATAAAAGTATTGTAAGTCTATTCTGTTTACTATATCTCAAAACACAATATCTCTTATTACAATTCTGTTTGCTATGATTTCAAATCACAACTTTACTATATCTCAAATCTACCACAGGTAAATTTAACAGCTGAGTGAACAGCTGATAGTAATGTTTTTATTGGATCTGGAGAAATTTACAAGTACATAATGAAATCACGTGATTAATGTGCAAGTGCGTTGGACGATGTGCAATGCATTTGTTTGCATGTATAATAGGCATGTGATTTATTGTTTGTTCATCTGCGGAGAATAATAATTACTTATGGGAGGCATATCATTCAGCATTTAATGCTGGATAGTTTACTAATTTAGTCTGCTATTATATTAATCATAATCATTGTCGGCTACTGATTGGCTAATGTTTGCGTCTACTACAGCATAGTTTGTTACTACATAGATTTCTTTATTTGCACTTTAATGCTTGAGGTAGCATATTTTTCTTTGTTTACAAACGTCTGATACGGTATCAAAATGGAATTCAAACATTTCTATTAGCTTTCAACTAACATGGCAAAACTGCTTAAGAATCCAAATGGCAAGAAAGACATATGGAAATCTTTTTTTTTTTTGAATTAAGAAATTCATGTGGGCGCTAGCTATTTTAATCTTAAATTTAACTATGGATTATTACTTCCCGCGCCGATTTTTATGTAATCGTATTGCTCACATATTATTGTAATAAGCCGTCACATGAATTGATGCATTGAAATCAACCTATCCTTATTCAATTAATGAACATACACTTAATTTCAGATATGATAAATTTCGGCCCGTTTGCTTACAGATAATTCCAGTTCCGGCCCGGTTCCAACTCTGGGCACAATCGCTTGTAGATATGGGAAACAAATACGGTTCCGTTGATGTTACGATTATCGCGTCGGGTTTTACCACAATACTACGAGACTGCTAAAACTTCTTTGAAAGATTTGCTAATGTATCAGTTTAACTCTACACCGGATTCATTATCAGTTTGTCCTGTTTCGTTCAAAGTTGATCATTGGACTTCGAATTACGCTAATGAACAATTTACTGCTATTAACTACTCTATGATTAATGCTGATTTTGAGAAAATATCTGGTACTGTAGCAGTTCATTCATATGACATGGAATCGAAGCATGCATACAATATTTTATTTGATATCAAAAAGAAAATGGAGCCCATTGTTGATATCTCGAGCTTCAAGTTGTCTCCTCCATGTATTACTGATAGCGATAGTAAGCTTATATCTGCCGTTATCGGCGCCTTTGATCGAATTTCCTGCGCAGGTCATGACCTAAATATTGCTTTGCGACTGTAATTGGAAAGCAGACAGGTGAAATTGCACAACTTTTTACTTCAGCTTAGGATATTGTGCGCTATTTCAAGCAAGCGGGATTGAACAACGGATTGCCAACAAAGCTGAAGCAAGAAGTGGAAACACGGTGGAATACGCACTTTTATATGTTGTTTTCTATAGATAAGAATTATGACGAAATAAAAGCCATACTGTGCGAAAAATAAGAATATCTTGACAAATTTGCGAATCTAAAACGACATTTGCTGAAAGACTTGATCGACATATTGAATCTGTTTGTTGAGGTAACGCAAATCTTATCGGAAGAACAAAAACCAAAAATTAATTTGGTTATCCCTGTTTTGCAAAAACTTATTACAAAGCTGGAGTCGGTTGATAGTGAGTAAAATGCTGAAGCATTATGTATAAAAAAAGTGCTTCCAAAAATTAACTGCGTATCATTATATCGTAACTCTTCTAGATCCTCGTCATTCTAATAAAGTTGACAAAAACTCGAGAAAAATTGCAGAAAAGCAAATTCGTGCGCATATCAATGAAATTGCAGGTAATTCATCAAACATCTCATCTCCATCAAATTCTTTAAAGAAGGCACCGTCATTTTTTCATTGAAATTCGGACGATGATCAATTCCATCAACAAGGTGATGAATATACCCGTTACGTCAAGCATGTTGAAGCAATGTCTAACAGGAAAACCATTAATGTTTTGGACTTTTGGAGGCAATCAGCTTTTCCTCATTTTAAAGTTATTGCTCGTTGCTATACTTAGGTATTGCTGTGACAGATTTGCAAAAGCACCAGGATGCAAGGAATTCATGTCAACGAACTTTTAGTGACGAAAAAGCAAATTTAGCTATTTTTTTGTTTAATTTTTTAAAATTTGGATTGTTTTTTTCAATTTTTTCCTTTGTTTCTTTTATTTAATGTTGTTTTTCTCAATAATAAGTCTTTTTGTTTTTACTGCTGCCATTTCCAGTTGCTAGTCTGTCACGGTGGATTTACTTTACGGTCGGACTGAGAGCTTAACGAGCGGGCTCAGTGTTGAACAGGGGCGCGCCCGGGCCGGAAAATCGGTGGCCCGCACATCACTAGTTTACCTGTATTAGACCTTAGATAGAATTATCTAAACGTGTTTCTAAAGTTTACATTGGAATTAAACGTAATGCCCAGATATGGCCAACATAGTTAAGATTCAATTACATTTTCATTTAGTTGAAGGGGCTTTGAAACCGAATCTAAACGGTAAATGAATATTTTTGCACTAAAATTAACGAATTGATAAAATATATGTATTCCACAATAGTGTTTGTGTGTAGTGTTGGCAAAAAGAGATTGGTCATGTTCAGGACACAAATTGCTGATTGCAAAGGCGTAAACAGCATAACAAGAAATTTTTAACTGCTAAATGACGTCACCACAATCACTCTCACTCAATTTTAGTCTATTTTTCTATGTGAAAATATTAATTTTAGCCTAGCCTTTTTCATCTGGCAAAATGGGGGAAAATTCTCTATTTAACTTTTGGGACGGATTAGGTTACAATTGGATTCAGGAAAAGTTTACTTCAATAATTTTATAAAGATATTAAAGCTAAAGGAATGAATGGATAAGATTTTTAATTTCACAATTTGAGGCTTCGAATTATTAAGCCATTTTCAAATTTAAACTACACTATCTACCCTTTTGCGAAAAGAGACATTTTGAGGTGCACACACGCCGCAACTACTGAATGGTATTATACAATAATTATTCGAAAAATTATATATAACTTACAATTTATCATAAACTTCGAAAGAATTTAATTTGTGAACATTTTTGTTGGTTTATAGTTAATGTGTTTGTATGATCCCATAAAACGATTTCATTTTTATATATATATAGATATGATAGATGAGTGTTCATTAGTAATAATAATTTTTAAGTGGTTGCAAGAGTAATATGTCATTATGTATTTCTTTAATTTGGCTAGCTCAAGTACAGGTCAACAAAATAATATATTTCGGCCCTGATGAGTTGCTCAAAATTTAAATTTTGACTTGCGTAAATCATGTAAATGTGTACAGTCTGGCACAAAGGTTTCTGAACACTCACAATTTCAAAAAATGATTGCAATTTTCGTTTGTACAAATATAAGTTTTTCTAGTTTCTAATACTCATTAATTACAAGTAGTGATTTACTATAAAAATATATAATGATAAACGTCTAATATCAATATGTGTTCGCCACAACATTCAAATTCTGAAAGGATTCTTAATTTCAATTTCACAAAAGTTTCTGAACACTGAAATAAGAAGAAATACACTTGAAAAATAACTAAATATACTTTGCTAAAAATGAATATTTTGTTACAAAAAAGTTAATAATCAGTCCATAATCATCTTCGCTCAATACACTGCTGCAGGCGCTTGGTAAATAAAGCATAAAATGCATGAATGTAGGAAATGTCAATATTATTCCAAGTGGTCACTATTGCTGCTTCAAGTTCAGCTTTTGCTGAAGGTTGTTTTGCTGCTATTCTTCTTTTCAACTCTACCCAGCAATTCTCAATGATATTAAGATCTTGGGACTGGTGGCCATTCCAATGTTGCATTTATTTGATTATCAGAGAAGAATTTGCAAACAAGTTTGGAGCAATGACAAGAAGCATTGTCATCTTGAAAATGGGATGATCTTAAATAGTGCTGGATCCGGTCCGGTTAATCCGGTCAGGTTAAAACCGGTCCGGTTAAAGCCGGTTAATCTACAAGTTAAAATTCTGTTGAGTAATTCTATCTCTGATTTTCAAAATTTATTGATTACAATGAGTGCGGTATTAGAAAATAATAGAAATTGTTGGGAAGAGTGCAAAGATTACTATTGTAATTCTAGTTCTACTCTACATTTTCACCCTTCCAATTCTAGAATTGCAATAATTCGTGCACCATTTTAAAAATATCAAATTTGTGGGGAAATGATACATCAATCTTAACACGTTTAAACTCAGCTTGATATTGCTAAATAGACTAGATTTCAATTTATTCTAAAGTTCTAAATCTATTATTTAATTTTTGTTTATGAAAACCATTTGAGTATATATTTTTTTCATTAAAGTTTGATAGACTACGATCATTCTCAATAATGCTTACTTCATAGTGTGGATATAGGTATAATATAGCCTATTAAGAGACGAGAATATTCCGTAAAATTCCTTAAAATTGAAAAATAGGTAAATGAGAAGAAGATGTTATTGACAATATGATATTGAACATCAGTTGGATGTTAACACATAGAAATAGACCAATTTAATTTTGACATATAAGAATTAAGTATAGATGCAGGCATAGATGTGTGTAACCAAACACGTGCTCGTTTTTAAGGAACCGGTTAAAATCCGGTTAAGGTAAGAAGCAATCTGGTCCGGTTAAAGTAGGTTGGGAAACACAGCACTAGTCTTAAATCGAATTTATCCACTTTCAGGAAAAGTCAATTTTTTAGATTTCAATGTATTTAGTACAATTCACTGTTCCATTGATTATTTGTAGGTGGCCAACTTCTTTAGATGTAATGCAGGCCGTTTATTTTTTCATCATTTGCTTTGCTCACCCATTCTACACTATAATCTCTCTGAGGTTCAATTTTGGTTTCATCAGAAAAACGATTCTATCCACTTGATATTGTGTTTTGTTGACAAAAGCTTTTGCAAATATTAGACGTTTCTTTTGATTTTTTGCACTTAGTGGGAGAATTAACTCCCAGTTCTTTCAAGCACCTTGAAATTGTCATTCGAAATATTGATTGTCTATCTGTATTGTAAGCATGAATTTGGGCTGCTAATGCGCGATTTGAAAGTCATTTATTTGCCAATGCCAGCCTTTTGATTTCCCTTTCAATTCTCAAAGTAGTCTTTTTTGGTCTTCCAGACCATGTTCTTTCCGTGAAACTACCAAATTCTCGGTAATTATGAATAGGGTTTTTTACATTACCAATAGAACATCCAATCATTTTTTCAATTGCACGATACGATGTCTTTTCTTTTTCATGTAAAAGACAACTTACTCGCTTTTCTTCAAAAGACAAATTCTTTGATGGAGGCATTTGAAAATGAGGTATAGACCAAGACACAAACAAATTGAAATGAACAAAACGAAATTATGATGCATTAAATTACATATAATGTGTGCTGATTGGCTGAAAAATTCAAAATACCAACAAATGTAATTAACAAATGGGAATGCATCACTTAAAAATGTTGAGAAACTTTTGTGCAATCAAAATCATGAATTCAATTAAAATATACAGTTTTTTTAAACATTTAGATGATTAATCACCGGAATTGTCATCAGCATACTGGCATTCACAATATTTACTAGAATTAATCAATTAATTACATAGTGGGCATGTTAAGTAGTCATACTGTTCAGCAGTATAATTGATGTACAATAAGAGAGAAACAGAACCCCTTGAGGTACTCCAAGAAGAAATGTCTAGACGAAAATTGGCATTTCGTAGCCAAGACTTTTTGAGACCAACCACCAATCATACGATTGAATCCAATTAACAAACCAGTAATCATGTGTATCACGGTGTTTATTTAGACCAGACAAACACTTGCCAGGCAACACGGCGGTATTAAACGCTTTTGAGAAATTGACAAAAATAATAACTTTTTCACGACAAACAAGTTTAGAAAGTATCCAGTATATTAGCTATATAATAGCATCTACAATTTTGCGATTATGTGGACAGGGAAATTGCAGGCCATTAGTAACAGAGATAGAAGCGGTACCCTCCATTGGCGACCATACAAGGTCCGGTTCCGGTCACCTCTGACTGCTATTGCCCGGTCCGGCACCCAAGCCGATTTTGACCGGTTCTCACATGAAGTTTTGACAGCTTTACCTGGTTTCTCCGGATTTATAGGTTCATTTTCTTTTGACCGTTTGCGTAACTGTCATTGCTGTTTGGTCCGTTTTTTGAATTACATAATGCACTTGTACAATTAAAAGAACGTGTCCTTAAAAATGTGGCTTAAGCTATCGGATTAATCCTAAATTTCTCGTTGTTCACTTAGAGGCACAAACTAAACAATCGAGACAAATCACCCAATGCTTTTAATGTTGCAAATTTTAATAGCGTGTTTTGTTTGAATGTTGGTAATCCTATACAAATAATTATTATAGATTTTAGTAGTTAATGGCACGCTGGGCAGAAGTAGAATCGACTTCTGGTCAGATCGGATAGGGTTGAGTTTTTGAAAGCAAAGCGGGTTGAATTCGGATGAATAAAAAATTTCTTAGTTTTAATAAGATATTATAATAATTATATTGTAATTTGTTGTGATCATTGTAATGCCTATCATTTTAGATTGATTACAGACCCATAAAATTTGGATAAAAGAAGTAACTCAAATCCGCGCGTATTTAATGGTAAGAAGATAATTGCTAAATGTAAATTAGTGTTCAGGCCTACAACTTTGTTCACAGCCTTTTCGAATTTAATGAGGTTGTCAGCAAAAGTTGTAAGTGTGAACGCCAAAACTTTGTCGTCCACAAAGTTTTCAGAGTTAAATCGATTCTACTTTGGCTGGCAATTTTGTAAGAGATAATGAGGTTGGCAACAAAGTTTTAAGTGTGAACGCGAAAACAACTATGTTGCGAACTTTTCAAAACAAATTCTGAGTGCTTACCATAAACTAATGAATAGTCAAACAAACAGATTATGGGGATGGCACATGATCAAACTTTGTGTCAAACTAATATACATAATTGCTCGGTACACAAATCCCCGATAAGCTTGAACGTGTATCATTCCTTCAAACTTATCTCAATCTAATCAGTTTTGATTTTGCTCGTCAAACTTGGTGCCGGGCAATTATGCTTGACAGTGTATCATCCCTACAAACAAATGTGCCACACTTTCTCTCGCTACCGGGCAATTATGCTTGACAGTGTATCAAATCCCTACAAACAAATGTGCACACTTTCTCTCGCTATCATGCATTTAACAAAATCAATTAACCATTTTTTACTTAAAGCAGTGGATACAACTCACAATGTCGCTGTTGCGTGTACGCATATATGCATTATATTGTTAAAAGAAAACATGGATGCATTTATAAAGATCTTTATAAAAGTTCCTTTATTTGTATGTGTGATTTGTAGATTTTTAATATGTATTAAAATTGCATCCATTTATTGTTTAAATTAATTCTTATAATACACTTATAAATGCTCTAACTAATTAGCACTAATATACGACCGTCATAAATAAAGTGAATAACTTTAAATATGAATACCACAATTTTTTGTAGGATTGCCGAACAAACAAAAGGAATTCTATTTGTTAAGTATTGACGTTAAATATCATGGTCGTGTACACAGTGTATTGAATCTCACGAAATAATTCGACCTGTTGTGAAACACTTTAGAGACAATAATTTCCTGTTTTGGTCTAATACTGTCATGGTCAAATATTTTTGACGCATCAATTTTTTTATTGAATTAATGGAGTTAATTCTAGAATTAAGCCAATGAATATTCATTCTTAAACAATTATGTATATAGTTTTCGCAGTAATGTAAAGTAAGTACAGGCAGGGATCCACCATGATTATCGTCAACACGATTAATCGAGACTAATCGAATGGATTAATCTATCGTGGTGGTCAAGTAGGATTAGATTAATCGTAAACAGCGTGCTCGATTAATCTAGATTGTTCTAATTAAGTTGATGCTTATGCATTCAGTTACGTGTTGTCATTTTCTGTTTGATCTTATCTATGCGGCCACTATTCTTGTGTAATATGTTTTACAAAAGAAAACCTTAACACCGCACATAGAAGAAGAGCGTGATGATTAGGCATCTAACATACTTAGGAAGCGTCGGATGTCGCCTAATTCTATATATAAGGATCCTCGATTTTATCACGCTAACTTCTAATCAGGTTGAAAGACTGTTCAGCAAAGCTGGTTATGCTCTATCTGATTACCAAAATCGTTTATCCAAATATTTCTTTACCCTAACAAGCACATGTGGAGTAAAATGACTTCAGGAAATAATCTCAAATAACAATAATAGTTGATATTTTCTATTTTGAATATCTTTCAATTGATAAATTGTATTTTGAATACTTTTAATCAGAAATAGATTAATCGACGATTAATCGCGATTATTAATCTCCTGGCAGCAGCGATTACGATTAATCTATCGCCAAAAATTTTTTTCATACGATTAATCGCGATTAAAATCTAACGATCCCTGAGTACAGGCATATCTGTATTTACAGCTAGGGTGTGACACAGAGATTGAAATGAGTCGAAAACTTAGGTAAAAGCTCGGCCGGCTTACATTAATGCCAATTCGGTCCATATTTTTTATTATTGCTTAGCGTTTTTTTTTTCAATTTTCGGTTTGTTAGATCAATGTTGTGTTAAAAATGTTTAAGAAAATCTGTTCACTGAAATTGAAAAAAAAGATAATTTAATTTTATAGAAGAGTACAAGATACTAATGTAAAATTTTATTTTTAAATACATTGTTTATTAATTCCATTGAATTCATTGTCTAGGTTGAGTGAAAGGGCTGTTGTTGAAATTGTTAAAAAAAATTCGAAATTCGCAATCTTTCTGTTTGTTGTACATAGTAGAATATATTATCCGTGAAAACATTACACTTTTTATCTAAAGTATTAAAATAGGTTCTAGTGGAATTCGGGTAATATCTGCAATTTGACACACAAGTTGGATAGTGTATCACCTCAACGACCTTCCAACTTGCGGTTAGTTGTTTACAGAGCAACGAATTTGACGCATGAATTTTACCCGTGTATCACCCCTTTAGGAACACTAAGGAGTAATGTACACTTGCAAAGAGAACTCTTCTCAGCAGTACATCCAATGAAAAGGAGTAGATCTTGTGATTCTAATGTGTGTTCTACTGTATCAATTTGTTCTCATAGCTCTATAACATCAGAGAGATCTCTAGGTATAGAAAATAGGTTACCTAAAGTGTTTAATTAGATTATCCAAACTTGCTTTATATCATCTAGATAAGTAATTTTCCTATTTAACCAATTAATTGTACCTGAGAAGTATCTAATAAAATACAATCTTTGTTAAGAACAGATAAACCTGAAACTGATATATTGATATAATAACACTTGGCAGGGAGCACACAGATTATATTTGATTTATGTTTGGTGTGCAATTATAATTTTGGGGGTGCAATGCATTCCCTTGCACCCCTATGGCTGCAGCACTCCATCCAGCAGTTATGAATGAAAGTTAATTTTAACGCATATTACATCTGTTTTGATGAATTGTTACACTTAAGAAGCAGACAAACCCTAATGTTGAGAACAAAACATATTGCTAAGTTCTGTAGATAATTTGGATTGTGATAACTTGTTGACAGAAGTAAATGCGATTCACTAGCTCATGAGAAAAGTTTGAACTTATGGTAGCACCAATTGGAGGAATTCTTAAACTATAGTTATTCACAGGAATATTCCACAGTCCATCACTAATAAATTCAAAGCAAATGACAATATGAGCTAAGAAATTCTTCACACATTTAATAAATGACTCATCAATAACATGTTTATCTTTTATGTTAATAGCATGCTACAGTGTAATATATGATTCTCAAATGCAAATTCTATCAGAAAACAACCCATAAATATATTTGGGGTGAAACATGTGATAGCAAGCCTAAGCTATTAAAAAAATAATCAATGGATGGATTTAAATATTGTTTTAAAAAGTCAACCAGTCAAAATGGTAACTATGAGAAACAGAATTGAAAAGCAAAGCTCATTGCAATGGATGAAGAAGTTTTCTAATCAATATGAAAGAATGTAATGTCAACTCCTTTCTAATTACTTGTTGAGTCCTTTGAGGAAGTCTTTCAGTTTTTAATGGGCTCATATAGATAATTTATTAATTTATTTCGATTTAAAAATTTATAAATTTATTATGAAATGGGTCCAAAAAATATTGACCTTTGTATTACTTGTGTAGAAGTTAACATTACCATGTTACCATACTACCATGACATTATTCGTTCAGTTCAACAGTAGTCTTTCAAGTCCTTGGACAACCCTGCTGATTACTCTTCATATGTTGCACTCTTATAGCTATTTGTAATTAGTGCAATATTCAATTTGTGATAATTTTAAATGTTGCTTTTTATATTAATAGGTGCTTTTATATGCCTACTAACACTACTACCCCCCCCTTTTATGTTATTAATATGTTCTCATATTTAAGAAATGTTAGCAGCCATTTTTATTAGTTAGTAATTATACCAAAATTATCATTATGCTACCACACAAGCACAGCAAACAGTAGATCAAATAATTTAGAAAAGTGGAGAGCTTTACCCAAAATGACTTGGAAGCAATAATGGAATAGCAAGTAATGGAGCAAATAAGTTTCATCTATATTGGCCCAAGCACACCAACATCATGATTGAAAATGTTTGAATTTTTTTATATGAATCACATCATTCTAAGAAATAGAGTTCATACATCAGATGTAGATGAGGTAATGACAATAATGTGACATCATATGTAAAAGTGACTAATTTACATCAATTAAAATGCAGTTGAGTATTTTATTAAAATATTATTTATAATTGTAAAACTTATTTGGATCAGCTATTGAAGGATCTTTATTCATTAATTATTAATTGTCAGAGTGTCTGTAACAGTTGTTATGCTAGAAATGACTTTAATTTTAAGTTCTTTTAAAGCTTTTTTGCTTCTAAAAAGCTTTGAACAAACAATAACTAGGTTGCTCAGTAACAGATGAATCTCAATACCTTAATATTAATGCTGTTATTAAGCAAAACTTAATTGGTACCTTAAAACATCTCTTCATAAAACAGTTGTTTTGCCTTTAACCAGTAATTTAAGGTCAGCCATAAGCCTGTAAAATATCTCAATAAGTTAGCTTTTATTTGTTACTAATTAAAGAAAACCACTCTCATGAAAGAGAAGACTTTTCATAGCATTAATATATCAGAAACTAAAATCTGGGTAAATATGAAACTAAGAGTAGGCATAGTTGTTTTTTACCAAATTTAATTAAACTCAAGGCTAACAAAAAACTACAGTCTTATGTTACCATGGCTGTCAATCAGCAAGGACTAAGTGTACAAACCTAAATTAGTATGTGACCCTGGTTGTGTCTTACATACCCATGCAGCTCTAGTCTAGTATTTAACATTACTACAATAATTGTATGTCAAACACCTTTATTTAAGAAAGATGGATTTTGCTAAATCTTAAGGCTCAATCAGCAAATGCAGGAACTAAGCCCTCAGTAAGCATTCCAAATTAAGTGTGTTCCCAATAGCTAACATAGAATCATAGAATGCATAAACATGTAGACAAAACAGTGATGCATATTTTTCATGCATAAATTAACTATCTGATCATACTTGGAAGTTTTCAAACTGTGAAAGCAAGCACACCCAAATATGTCTAATGAAAGTTGAATAATAGAATATCTTCTCTATGTATCCACAACTTCCAACATCATTGTGGCACTATCACCCAAATGCAGATTTTGAGAAAACTATGTTGCAACAATTTCTTTAAATTAAACTACACATATGTAAATAGCCTCTTATAGGAAACTGGAGCATCTACAATATAGTACCACATTCAGAATAACCAGAAGAGTCCTTATTCAAAAGATAGCCAAATACAACTATATGTTCATGGACACTCATCAATTCAATTGTTATTTACAACTATGAACTTTCAAGCTAAATGTTTGCAAGAATTAAGAACATTATCAAAACCATCACTAAAATTATAATGTGGTTTGTGAGAATGAGATGACCTCAATTAGGGAAGCATTGTTATAGAATCTATAACAATGCTTCCCCAATTGAGGGCATCTCATTGATTACCTTATGCAGAACTTTCTAATTTAGTATATGCTACACTGAATTTTTTGTAGTCAAAATTTAAAATATAGCAACTTTGTAAACTACTTCTTTGGCAATTTTAGGATTTAGCCATTAGAACTGAAATTCCCTTCTTCTATTTCTGGTTAACTAAAGAACAATAACAATGAAGTGTTATTCAAATCTCTTAATCTTAACATTGTTAAGATGCTTTCCATTGCCTGTAGAACATATTCAAATTAGCCAAATAATGTGACGACAAATATGAATTGAAGTTAGCAAACTGGGTTGGTTAATAGTGAAAATTTTCTTTACTGGAAACGAGTTGAATGAATAAACAAAAACTGTCTTTCCCAGATGTCTAATTTTAACGAGGTTTTCAATTTCCAAATTTAATTTTAATTTATTACTTTTATGATATATTAATGTTGCAGCATAAATTCGTACAGCGAGTAATATAAGGTAAACCTGTAACTATAAAAATGGAAACGCTTTGTTAAAAATATAAATTTTATTCCTTTCTTAAAATATTTTCTTATTTAATGGTAGCAATCGAAAAATACTTCTGGTTATTGGAGTGAAATATTTATTTTATAGATAGTTATTAAAAGATTGTATTCTGTAAATTTCAATAGCTTCATCGAAGTTAACAAGGATATTATTATGGGAATATTTTAAGGTGGTTTTGACGTTTCAAATTTGGAAGCTAAAATGTAGAATGTCTCTAATGAACTAGCAAATTTAAAATGTGCATTTTGCCATTACCAATTTTTTTTAGTTTTTTTGTATTTTTAACATTTGGAGTCTTGCCTCTTGTAGGCGTAAAATTTTTAGTATTGTCGTTTCTACACCCCATCATTAATAAAATTAAAGATCCTGTTATTGCTCGTGCATAGGTCTCTTTTAGTGATATATTCCAATCCAGGTGTTATCAAGATCTGCCACATATACTTTAAAACACAGATTACCTGTTTCTCCGTTAATTGCTAATTCTAGATCAATTTCAAGCTGCACTGTTGTTTATGTGCTAGTAATTGAACACAATATGCTTTTTCTATTCGACATTACTCAGCTTATTTCCATTTATGACCATACTTGACCTGCTTAAGTTCACATTTATCATGATCAAAGAAAAAATAAACGTTTCTTAATTTTTTGTATTCCCCACAGATCAAATATTCTAATTCTATTTTGACCAGAGGTGGGTGATAATTTTATATTTCTAATTTAAAGGCTTTAGCCCTAATATATTTTGCCTAAAAATATGTTGTAAAACGAATCATTTAATGGGGAATTTATTTTATGATATATTCATTTTATTCATGTTCAATTTTTAAGGACTTAATCACTATTAGCTGTTTTGTTGTGCCATTTACGACTAGAAGCCCCAAAGGCATTTTGAAATCCAATGAAACATGCTGAATGTTTATCATAAGCTTGCTGCCTGCACGGTTGGCTTATTACTGGGTTGTTGGAGATCCTTTGTCCAGCATCCAGTAGGATAACGTTTACCAGGGTGAGAATTGGAGTCCTTTCATGCAAGAGTATTGCCACTACTTCGAATCAAGAT
>CABFPE010000784.1:316382-328961 GCA_900660155.1 Hofstenia miamia
AATGAAAAAATTCGTTCTATTTCCACATTTGTATTATTTTCTATGAAGTTAGCATTTTGCTGATATGATTTAGTTGAAACTTTCTCTAAGATATGAAAAGAATTATTACATCGCCAGTCTTGCTTAGAAAAATTATGATCTCTAATATGAATATGTACGAACAATTTATCAAGAAAAATTAAATAACGATTAATAAAGGTTAATCTTAAACAGCAGGGTGAATTTTGAAAATTCTTCATTATCCTAGAAAATAATCTTAGACTCTTATAGTTTAGAAATATTAGCGATATGTTCAATCACCACATGATAGAGGAGAGTAGCTTTTCAATAAGTTTGGGTATCTTCGCACACATCGGGAAACAGTCAAAATTCCTTGTTGCTTCCATGGGCTCCAAATCTTATAAATACTTGAAATTTTGGCATAGAGCCAATATATCCAATAGCAAAACCACGTGGCAATACGTCGCATTTTCACTTAGAATTTAAGTCGCATTTTGGTAAATATGGTCCAGTTTTTGCAACGTAACTGAAAATACCTTTCATGAAAACAAACCTTTAAGCAACACATTGGTAGTTGCCTTTTTGATGATGGTTGGTGGCATTTTGGTAAAAATGTAACAAATTTTCCAAGTAATTTAAGAAATGACTTGATGGATTTAAATTTCGTTACAATGCCACGTAAATGTCCCAGTTACATGAAATCTAGCGATTCATTTAATGTTGCAACCATGCCATTGTGCGGCCATCCAAGATGCGCGAAAAGTTGGGGATTCGTGGATTAAAGATCATAAACAATGCTGAACACCAACGTTTGTTGGAACTCTGTAACTCAGCTGTTCACCTTGAAAATGCACGCAAGTAGTATATTGGAGGAAAGTGCTCCTAATCTTGCTTTGGAATTTTTAAGAGCCTCTGGGCAACTTGTTCCAATAAAGGCAACTTATTATCTAAATGCTCTCAGCGCTAGACGCTGAACATCTCAATTTAATTCGGCCTTTTTTAGAGCCACCCATTTAAATCAAAACTAGTATTTGTGCATTTTCATATTTAACATGTACCAGTATAGTCATGAATTTTTTCTTTAAAGAAAGTAAATTTATTTTAGGTTGTACACTCTATAAGAAATATACTTTATTCAACATGTTTTACATTATTTTAACAATGCATAGATTACTCGCTGAAAATTGGAACTGCTACTTTCCAGAAAATTATTACTAATAGGTGCTTATTTCAATTGATTTGTTTTCTGTTCATTACCATTGCACATAAAAATAAATTAGCAGTTTTATTGCTGATTCTTTATAATTAAAACTTTTCTTATATATACATACGTAGTTCAATGCATCAAATATGTAGGCTAATAATAAGATTAATCAATTTAATTGATAATTACGTATTTACGAGTAAAGGGGGTGATACATGATCAAACTTGTCTGTCAAACTTAATGGCTCCGTAAACCACTACCGCAAATTGGAAGGTCAGTGAGGTGATACAGGATATACAGGCATAATTAACATGGTTTAATACAAGGGAATGAGTATGTTGATTTTGTAGTGTGCAAAAGATTAGTTGTTTTTTTTAGACATGTAGTTATTATAATCCTAATTTTTTATGAAAATTTAAGTTGTTTCCGAAATTAACACGTAAATATTTTTAATTAGTAATTTGTTTTATATTTTCTTCGTAAATGCGTGACGTATATTTGGGTGTCTCCGATTTATGATTATTGACATTTGTTATATATAATTTATAGTTCTTGCAATTGTGTTTTGAGTTGTGTAGGATTTTAAGCTCTGTTGCGTACACAACGCATTATGTTGTGCCGGCGATAGAAATTCAGTGTCATAAAATGTACAATTTTGGCATTGGATGAAGAAAATGTGGTCAATATATTATGTTTTATATTTCAAATTCATTAACGAGGTAGGTATTGTGTTATTTATCCCATGTAAATAAAATAATTATAATCTCATGCATTATTGATATTGAACACTCACATATAGTTTTCAAAAAATATTTTTTTACAAATTTTATATTTACAAATATTGCTATAACATTGGTTTTCACACCAATGAGTACTTTTGCATTAAGCCATATCTATAGATAGACATCAGTAGAGTGCACGGAGGTACACGAACGTTAGAACAAACACTAACTAATTCTCTATTTACAATTTTTTCGATGGTTTATATACAATTATTCGTACTAAAATATTTACAAATATCTGGTTACATCAGTAGACATAGCAAATACGAAGACAGCGACTGGATACCAAGGTACCTGCCACCACAATATGTAAGTGAAGCATATTCAAATAAACATGGAATAATTGTGTTGGAATCTAGGTATATGCAGATGCCAGTTACAATTGCGCATTTCTTTAATTGTTTTTGGAAGTACTACAGAAAATATAGTTTAACACTTTTGCGCATTTCTTTAATTGTTTTTGGAAGTACTACAGAAAATATAGTTTAACACTTTTGCAGGTAATTTTAATCAAAATGTAATATTTAGTTAAATCCCATAGAATAAAAGCAGCATTTAAAAAACCAACCTCCATCTAGTACGTATATATATATATATATNGTCCACTAATGTTGGTTTTTCAATGTACGATTTGATACAATTGTCACATTCATATTTACAAACTATTGAAGAAACTAAGTCAAGAATGTGGTCCTTGTTTTTTAGAAGAAGTTCAATTTTTTATGTACTAAAAATTGGAATAACTCTTGATCTTATTTAGCTTTTGATTGATAATTACTAAGTTCTTTGACAATTTCATGATGTTGCTCTCTCTATATATGGAAGTTTCCTATATATTTTTTGATTATCTAAATCTTGCAATGATTGAGTTGTTAACTTTGTTTCATTATTGTGTTGTAAAATTTGTTGTGTAATATACTTTTTAATTCATTTATGCAGATAACTATTATTTTCAAAAACTGTGTACAATGTGTCAAGTGGTGATGTTAGAGCTTTTTAATCAGATGATATATATATATATATATATAATTTTATATACAATGCATATATAAATACATTCCTATATCTATATGTGCATTTTGATAATCTTGTTAGTAATTTTTGTAAACCAGCATCTAGATGTTGAGGGTATATGAACCCCAAACATTTACAAGAAAAAATTTTCACAAGAAAATAATTATGTGAATTTAACCTGAAGTTTTTGTTCCATTTGCAAGGTTTCTGCAATTTGTGAAATGTCATTGAACTACATTTGTGAAACTGCAATATTTTCCAAGAAATATTTAATTAAGTTTTCCTTGGGGTGAAATTGCACTCCAAACAGTAATAAACTGAATTTAATTTAATGAATTTAATTTTACAAAATAGTATTTTTTAGCTATTTTGAGGAGGGACATCACAAGTAGTAAGGGATGGGCTAGAATACGTGCCAAAGGAAACCCTGATGGGACACCATACGTATGGCTATTTGCCATATGGAAATGAATTATTCTATTGGACGCCATCTAGTGACGAAATATTTTTTACAAAGTTAAATTGAACAAATTAATTTTTTGACGAAGTTTTATTTTTGATTGCTAGGATTTGGGCAAAGTGATATAATTGATGACAAGAAATGTTTTGACAATATTAAATGGGGCATAATAATTTTCAGATGAAGATATTACTGTTGAAGTCTAGGATTTAGGCAAACTGAAGTAATTATTGAGAGGGATTAGTTATGAATTTTTTTTGTAACAATGTCCAGGCATATCACACCATGCTACTATAATTTAAGCAAAAAATAATTCAAAGTTACAAAACCATAATATCTCAGGTTTTAGCAAAGCTTGAAATTTTTTATGAAGATATTTCTGCATGGAATATTATTAATAAAAATGCAGCATGCAAGAGGTAAAAAAACAGCAATTTTAACAATTACATTATACCAATGTAAAAGTGTACATTACACAACAGCTCTGAGTGATGAAATTCAGAATTTGTGTTAATACATCTTGAACCTGTTGAATTTGCATCTTCATTCTAAAATATGATGGCACTTCCACATTCACCCAGGAGGTGGTCATCAGAATTGCGTTAAGTCATTTATTTAATGTGGCCAGCTTTCCCCAGGAGGCCTATTGTTACCACGTACCTAAACCATGAGCAATGAAAACGATAATAGCCATTCCAAAATAAAATATCTAATGACATTTGATAACACCAAGTACTATATAATATGTAAAAATGTAAGCCTAGTTGGTACAAAGAGATATTACATCAATGTATATAAAAAATAAGCCATTAACACATAAAAATCATGTTAAAACAAAAATGCGTTGGTGAAAATAGAAATATTACATCAACAGGCATAGGCAAATAAACCATTAACATATAAAAATCGTTAAAACAAAAATGTGTACAATGGAAAGAGAAATATTACATCAATGTATATAGGCGAATAAACCATTAACACACAAAAATCATTTTAAAACAAAAATGCGTTGGTGAAAATAGAAACATTACATCAACAGGCATAGGTGAATAAGTCGTTAACACATAAAAGTCGCGTTAAAACAAACAGGTATGATCAAAAGAGAAATATTACAACATTGTATATAAATGGTGAAAGTAAAATATGGAAAAACCAATTGTAATGTCATGTTGTTGAACTATTTATTGGAGTAATAGTAAGGACTTATATCTCATTTTTTGTGTAATTTAATTTTTCAAATGCTTGAAACGTCCCCTTATCACTATTTCATGCACATTATATTATTTGGAGTTAAGTAATTCAAATCTTTTAAAATTTAAAAAATTACAATGTGGAGAAGAACTGAAATGTTATTTCAATGTTTATCCTATATTACTAATATTTAACTAGATGTCTCTTAAATAAAATCCCAATTAAGCAAATTTCAAACATTTATGACTGTTGTGAGATTATTTTCTATGGCCATAAGATAATGCATTGACCATTCTTCTTAAATTCAAATTTGATTGGCTGACATTCACCCCTTTGTTCTCATTACATGAATTTGCTATAGAAATTTTTGCTTTTAACTAGAGTAAGTAATTATTAATGCATTCTCTTATAATTATGTATTTATATCACTCTTCATAATAATATTTCACATTCAGAAATTTAAGAATGTTTTTAATAGAAAATTTGCTGGTATTTAATCACAATCGTTCCTATAAAACCAGTTATTACAATTTCATTGACACAGCTCTAATTCAATCTATTTTTAAAACTTTATGATAGAGAATGTCACTTGTATTTTTAATTTATTTTTCTGAGAAAATGTTTTAACATACCAAAATGTGTTTAGTGTTTGTAGTAATGTTTGTTTAATGCTATATTTTATAGAGTGATTACAAATTCAATCAATTACATAATGAATATTTGTGAGTGACTGTAAAATATTCTACATCTTTTTGCTATTTAAATATTAAACTGGTACTAGAATTTTGATTCATTAAATTATAGAGTGATTAATCTTTGTTATTTCAATGTGTTTTATAATAGTTCCAAAATGTCTGTTCATAAATGCCCGTCCTTAAATATCGTAAAGCATTTTTTATTTGTATTTTTTGAAAGTCATGAATGTCACTGCTTTCTTTGAGAATGCTTTTCTGTAAATGTTCTTAACAATTAATATTTTTGAAATCATTTGATTGCTACTTGTTAGTTTAGTGTCATTGTGATTGTAAATATCCTATCTTCTCAACATTTATTTCATAATGCATTTTTTCGAGGGTGTGTAATGCTTCAAAAAAATTTTTTTCCACATTGTGGACAAACTAATTATATATGCTAGTTCTTTTCCAGATTGCTGTTGTAATTTATATATCATATTGTACAAAAACCATTTAGTGCCCACATCCAAGTGCTTTTCTTTGAGAGTGATTTTATTGCTTTATGTAACAATGAATGTTTCTTGAAATCACTATTTGTTAATTTAATGTCATGCTAATATGAGTCATATCACTTAATGCTCAAGTCCATGTAACCAGAAATTGAATTATTTTGTAATAGCAAAAACCAACCAATGCTTCTTTTGTTACATGTTTTACGTATTGTGCATGGTAATGCCTTGTTTATTCACAAACTTATTCTATTGGATTAATTCTTTTACAGATTATTGCTGGTAACTTTTTTTTTCATCAGATATTTTTCAAGCATTTTCACAATTAACTCTTAGCGCTTTTTCTTTGAGAATTCTTTTCAGTTTTAAAGTGAAACAATGAATGTTCTTTAAATTCAGCTGTTTGTTACTTCTATTATTACGCATAACTTAAAAACAAATGTATCCATGCAAAGCAGTTCTATATGACATTGTTTTAATTAATTCCCAGGTTAATGTTAGTAACTCACTCAATTATCTGCTCACTTTTGAAAACATATTAAAGCTTTTAGCGAATTTCAGTGTTTTTTTATTGTTAATAGTTTTCTGTAAATGTTTTTAACCATTTTTATAACATTGTTTTGATATTGATTGTGGTTTTTTTGTTCAACAAAATTTCCATAATGCGTGTTCTTCTATTATTGCACATAACCTAAACAAAGATATTCATTCAAACTGATTCTATATGCTATTGTATTAATTCCCAGTCTATTGTTAGCAATTCTTTCAATTATTCATGCATTTTTCCAAAACATGTTAAAGCATTGTATGAATTTCAGCATTTTAATTGTTAATGATTATTTGTAAATGTTTTTAGACATTGTTATAATATCCTTTTGTTCAATAATTTTTTCCATATTACATGTTTTCCTATTATTGCACATAACCTAAGAAAGTATTCATTCAAACTGATTCTATATGCTATCATATTAATTCTCAGGCTATTGTTTGTAACTCACTCAATTATTCTTTTTTTTCAAAGAGCATGTGTGGTACAGCTAAAAACAAAATTCAGAAGTATAATAAAAGTTAAACTTGAGAATGGATTCTACTATTTTCTACCAAAGTGCTATGGAGATGTAATTTGCAAGAATTACAAACACTTGGTATTTATGCAAGGTGAAAGAAGGCATATTATATTACAATTTTGTAAATAATTAACTTTTTGAAAGTAAAAAATGCCAATTTGTACTTGTTTTTCCATTCTTTCTACATGTAGCAAACAATTATCAAATATGCAAATTTTAAAAATAGAGAAATAACATTTTCCATATAATTCATTGTATAAATTGCTTGCTTTGGGAATTAATAGTATATGCTCAAGCATTAATTTATTTGAAAAATATCATTTTTAGTAGTAAAAAAATAAATCACTCATTCTGTATTTCACTTTTACTAGTAATATCAAATATACTGAGTGTCTTCATTTGATGTACAAAGCTGTAATAGTCTTTTATGCAACTGGTAGAATCCCCCATGTTCTGAGGGTACCAATATCCAAAGTTCAATAAATTTTCCCTTGGTTGTGAGATTATTCAGCTAAGAAATTCACAGTTCATAGCATCACATCCCCAAAACATTGTGTTCTTTCATGTTAACAAATTTAATGAATCAATAAATTGAAACATTTGTTCACTTGTGAGATTGCCTTCTGTAAATGTGATATGATGGAAGTTCCACTCATACCAGTTAAAAGCCTTTCATATATGAGGTGGGAGAGAGTTAAACATTGCCTTTGAGTGGTGTACTGTAAGAATGTAAAGTTTTTCATCAATTAATATCAACAATTCCCTGATATAGTAAAAATTATTGAAGGCATTCCCTCACACTTCAAATAATACATGCTGACTCTTCATGTCTTTGAACAATGAAAAATGGGTAAACAACTCAGTTAGAAAGCTTACAAGTGAATGAATTCAATATATTATTTTTACAATGTGTATTTTTCTAGTATCATGTAAATGCTAAAATAATTTTATTTGCACATTTATGCAACTGATTCTATATGGTATCATATTAATTTATTTCCAGGCTGTTGTTAGTGACTCATGCAATTACTTGTTCAAACATGTTAAGCACCATGTAAATACTAAAGCAATTTGTGCAAACTGATTCTATGGTGTGCCATTAACTGATTTATACAACTCAATTGATTTCAAATAGCACATAAAATTTAGTCTTTGCTCAAGTGGAATTACAAAATAAAGCAGCCTAACTATTAGAAATGCTTTGACATATGATAATAAATCTATGTAAACATGTATTGTTCCTGCTATCATTATATCCAAATTGCACTGACTTGTGTTTCTCTTTAACAAAAACTTCATTTGATTTTAATTACCAATGACATTCAACACTGATTTGAATTTTGAATAATTGAAATTTACCACCTTTGTTAAGGTCTAGAACACATTTACAAAAATGAATACATTTTACATTTATTTTGAATTGCTAGATGTAACAACAAGTAACAAGAATGTATAGCTCCAATGTATTTATTTCCAACACTGCTACATGCTTTCTTCTTTTGTACATTCTCATGTTTACTAATATAACATTGACTAATATTTACAGGTTACATCACATAGCTACTGACAATAATTGATTATACTCTACACTAGACATTTGCTGTTCATATTTTATAATATATTAAACAATTGTGAATATATACCATGATTTAAAAAACCTGGTTTTCTCACATTTATTTTTATAACAATAGCTATTTCCAGAGTGTTTAATATAATATGGAAAACTGTACAAAATATTTATTTGAGAAAACCAAGTAAATGTATTCTTTTGTGTTCATGTACTTTCTGTCAATTGTAATTAACAACATTTAAACAATTGATTCAATTTAAAATTTCATTGTATATTGATTTATGATTATCAAATAATGATGTTGGTAAAATGGATAATTAATTGCAAACATTTTTGCTTTTTGTAGGACCATGTATACATGATATTCAATCTTTTCTTAAAAAGCATGTATTGTTTAAATAGTTACAACAACATCATAAATTTCATGCAACAAAGACAATCTTCTTTATTGGACATCTCATGAATGCTTTAATTCCTTTTTCATGCAAATATTTTTCTGCTAAACATTGAAATAGTCACTAGTGCTATGTAAATTTCATGTGGCAATAAATATTCAGTCACTGCTTTAGATGCAAGGTAATTCCTTTATTATTATACACTCTCATGCTCTTTCTTCTCTATAAGTGAAGGTATATAATTAAATATACACCACATATACTAAACGATATTTTTTTTATCTATTTTATTTGACAACTTTCTATTCAAGAATTGCATTTTACATTTTGTTTCACAATGTAATGAAAATTGCTTACTACACATTTTATGTTTTTCAAAACAAGATATGACATGTATGTGACTCATAGTTCTGCATCAACCTGTTTGTCAATCATTTTTTCTCTAATACATATATGGAAATTTTCTGGGTAAATTTACTCACTCTGCATCCAATAGAATTTCATTTTAATTGTGCAGGTGGGGCATAACTCCTTAAGTACAAGGCAGGGGTGATACAAGTTTCATTTCATTTCTTATTCTCATGGATATTACTTGCCTAACTTCTCCCCTGCTTAGACAATGAATGCTCAAAAATGATTTACTTCTTCCCTGTTGAACATTTAAAGATACTTGCTGATAAATATTCAATGGTGATGCCTGCAAATACTTACATTGCTAACTCCCAACAGTCTGGGAATGGCAATGATTGTGCAGCTCTTCCTCAGTATGCTTTTTGTTTTTAGTTCATCTAGTTATATAAATTAATGAGCCTGCTATCATGTGTTTTTCATTCTATGAGGAACATTTAATTGTTGATTTTGCACAATCCCACTAATTTACAATTTATTGATTTTCAGTAATTACTTTTGCTAAATTTTTTTATTATGTACAACTAGCTCTTAAAAATACATTTTTGCAATTTATAAAATACTATATTTTCATTTCATTACTTATTTTCACAGGAATAGAATTTTCAAATATAATTTTTCCCATTTTGAATTTCCATGTACTTATACTGATTTTAGACCTTCCCTTCTGATGAAGTTCTGTTAATGTATAGCCCCCTTGTCAATGAAAAATCTTTGGTGCCTGCTTACATCTTTTCAAGCCCCCATCTGAAAAAAGCAAACATTCTATTACTAGAAGAAGATGAAAAGAGACATTCTGTGGCAATTACAAACATGAATGCCTGCCTACATTATTCTAAAAATAGAAATCATGACTTCTTTTGCACTAAATGCCTTTCTGGATTCCAGACTATGGAAAATTTGGAAAAACATCAAGAGAAATTTAATGGCAATACTGAGCTAACAATTACTTTCCCTGATCCAAATGGCAAAATTTCATTTAAATTATATGGAGCTAAAAACCTTGTATGTATCATTGCTGCATTGGACATAGAATGCATATCACAGAAGATCCACACAGTTACACTAGATCCCTCAACCAGCAATACTGTTCAGGATGTGCAACAAACTCCCTCAGGCATCTGTATTGAAACAAGCACTGAAAATAAACTGCTTTCTACTAAAGTTTTTTCAGGTGAGGGCTGTATGTTTTCTGTGCAAGGCCATTTGAATAAACAGATGAATGGATGATTGATCACTGCCATTATAGTGGGAATATACATGGTGTTGCCCACAATGACTGTAATATTCTGTATCATATGCCAAAGTTTACACCAGTGTTCACACACAATGCTAGCAAATATGACATGCATCTACTGATAAAGTCTCTTAGACTCAAGGAAAATGAAAAGCTTTCATGCATTCCATGCACCTCAGAGAATTTCCTGTCAATTACTTTGATGGTGTCAGTTTCAACTTACAATGACAAAAATAATGTCACCAAAATCATTTATGAAGAACTTTGATTTTTGGATTCTTTCTGGTTTATGAGCAATAAACTTCCACAATAATTATTTAATGGCAGATACCTTACTATTGTTAGATGTGTTCTGTGAATTTCAATTGGAAAGTAAACAAACATATAACCTTGACCCAGCTCATTTTTTTACATTGTCCAACTTTAGCTGGAATGCCATGCTAAATTTTACAACTGTTTCACTAGATTATCTTGCAAGTGTTGACTAACTGGAATTCATTGAGGCTGGCATTTGAGGAGGTATGAGGAGAGGGCCATGACCCAGAAAAGGTGTCCACTTATGCCATCTTTTTGGACATGAATTTTTTGTATCAGGGTACCATGACCATGAAATTGCCTGTTGGACAGTTCCAGTGGACAGATGCACCAATAAAGGAAATTCTGAATGCACCCCAGGATGGAGATTTGGGATATTTAGTGGAAGTGGATCTGGAATATCCCAGTAATTTGCATAGCAAACAATTTGATTTCCCCATGGCACTACATAAAATGGTTGTTGGAGATGAGCAGTTGTCACCCTACACAAAGATTATTAAAGAGACATTGGGACTAAAATCTAGTAAAGTGGCAAAGTTGGTGCAGACATTTTACAAGAGGGAGAGATATGTGGTGCACTATGAGGTGTTAAAATTTTACATAGAACAAGGGCTAAAGATCAGTAAATTCCACAGGGCACTACAATTCAAGCTGCCACCATTTTTAAAGTCCTTCATAGACTTAAATACAGCAAAGTGCAAGGCTGCCAGGAATGATTTTGAGAAGAGCTTTTATAAGCTCATGTCTAATGCAGTGTTTGGAAAAACAATGTAGTCCCTCAGGAAACATTGTAGAGCAAAATTAGTTAGGGATCAAGGGGCTGCAGAGAAATTAATCAAACAGCAAGAATTTAAATCATTCCACATAATTAATGAAGACTTGGTGCAGGTTATGCTTTGAAATACAGAAATTGTGTTGAATAAGTCAAATTATGTGGTTCAGGCAATTTTAGATCTTTCAAAGTTGAAAATGTTTAAGTTCCACTATAATATAATGAAGCCTGCCTTTGAAAATAAAATCATGGTGCTTTATAATGATACAGACTCCCTCCTGTATAAAAAAGTAGTTGCAATGTCTATGAAGATCTAGCCTCCTTATCTAGTCATTTTGATTTTTCCAACTACACAAAAGCCTCACCATTATATTGCAAAATAAACAAGAAAACATATTTGAATGTTAAAGATTAGCTTGGTGGTGATGTCATCCGTCAGGTGGTTGCCCTGAAATCAAGAATGTACTCTGTACAGTATATTTCCAATAATAAATGCAATAAGAAGGTGAGCACTAAGGGGGTTGTGGGGGCTGTCAAGAAGATGATGAACTTTGATCTCTTCAAATCAATTTCAGACAATGAGGAAATTGTTTGTCATCCAATGACAGCCATTAGAAGTCATGATCACAACACTTGAAAAGACCTGCTCAAAATATAGACATTGAAACTCCTCCAAAAAAAATCTTCATCATCCTAAAACAATGAAAACTGCATGCACTTGGTAAATAACAGAGAAGAAAATAAACTTGTATATGCTTTTTCCATAAACTATTACTTACTTTTGTTTTAGATACACTTGTTTAATTGGATCTCATAGTGCAATGTTGTAAATAAATGTTGTCTTGTGCTTTCACCTCTACTTGTTAACAAGTATTTTTTTAATTGCAATATTTAAAGAGTTTATTTAAATTGCACTCATTTCTTGTTTATGCCTAGCAGGAGATGGTAGTAGTATATATCCGAGTGAAGGAGGTTACACT
>CABFPE010000785.1:5538-29064 GCA_900660155.1 Hofstenia miamia
GACATTATATTACAAGTTCACTCAGATGATAACAAATGCATAGACGAGAGGTATACATAATGGTTATTGTAACATTATTATCTGAAAAATTTTGGAAGCCCAGTGTATGTTGCCCAGATGGATTGAATGAATTTACAATGTATTTGGACAAGCCGATATATAATGCATGTGAAGTGCATTAATTGATTTTGGATATCCGTCAAAATTTCTTAATCTTAAACACCAAACGTGGACTTTAAAGGATAAAGCTGGAAACATAACCTGATTGGAAATTTATTCAGGACATAAGCAAAGCTTTCGTGAACTCTATGGATTTATAAATTACATGTTAGACCCCTATGGTATTTCATTAAAATTTAAAACTTTTTGCAATTTATTAATGGTGAAGAATGATTCACAATATGAAATAGATTTGGCCCAAGCTGGAAATCTACTAGGCTTTTACAGAAAGATATATCACGACACGGTAACAACCACCAATTATGACTGTGATATTTTTGGCGGGAATCATCTTGTAATGATCCACACAGACATTATAGAACCTCAGTATGTTGATAGCACTTGTTTGCCCATGTTGGATAAATGTCCCCTATTGCTAACACATAAAGAAAAAATGAATACCATCCCCATCATACATCATGAAAAACAAAATCTCATGTATACACCCATTTCAAGAATCGTATATCAATAGAATAACAATGAAATTCTGTACCAAGCAAGGCTATCTGGTGAGATTCAGTGGTACAGGACGATTGTATATCACACTTGATATTCGAACAAAAACAGGAAAAGGCTAGTAACATTGTCAATTGGAAATAACACTTTTGCATTGATGTAATTTGTGAATAGTGCATAATAAATTGATTTTTTATTTCACTAGCAAAACATTAATAATGCCTCATTATAAAATACATTTGTGTTTTATCAACTTGACAGTGATTTCTTGTGTGACATAATAAAAACATTGTTAATTTTTAACATAATTGCTTTTACTTAATAAATACACATGCTTTAAACTAGAGAGTTCACTTGATTTATGGGAAACGTGTAAATTGATGCACAAGTAATGGTTCTTGTAACACTAGTATCTGACAGATGTGGAGAAGATGGAGTGTGCCACCCTGTGGGTTTGGGCGAATTTACTACATATTTGAATGAACCAATTAATAATGCATGCAATGTAGCGGTTATTGATATTGGGTACCTGTCAAAATTTCTTAATCTTAAGACAAAGTGGTGGGTTTTGAAGAAAAAAGATGGAACCAAAATTCGTTTGCAGTTTTATTCCAAACACATACATAGCTTTGAGGACCTGTATAAAGATATAAACTCCATTCTTAAACCTGAGGGTGTTTCAATACAATTGAAATTGGTTGGTAGACACTTACAAGCAACAAACAAGTTGGAATATGAGGTGGATTTAGACCAGGCTGGCGAAATGCTAGGATTTTATGGAAAAATTTATCCAAATACAACAACTGATTCCAGCTATGAACGCAATATATACAGTGGGAATGATTTTTTAATGGTAGAAACCAATATTGTCAAACCTCAATTTGTTGGTAGCACTTGATTACCACTAATGGATAAATCCCCATTGCTGTTAATGCAATTTGCCAAACCAAGTACCATGCCCATAATACATCATGAAAAGCAAAATCCAATGTATAAGCTGGTGTCAAGATCGTACATTGATAGAATAAATGTAAAGTTTTGTAGTGAACAAGGGCAAATAATAGAATTCACTGGGACTGGAAGACTGTATATAACGTTGGATATTCACACAGAATGATGGAAAATCAAAAAATTATTGAATGGATGTTTGTAGTGTTTTGTGTTTTTAATTAAATAAATCTATCAACATTAGTTTTCCAAGTTGTAAAATGTAACGCAATATTCAGTTTTTATAGAGATTGAGTCAAGGATGGTTGAATTTCTCCACTGTGGGTAAGTTATTTTTACAATTAAATAATTTCTTGTGCATGATTAATGCAACATCTATTGTTAGTATAATGTGTAAATAAAATAAAAAAGAAATAATTTACTAAAAAGAAGGTCTGTTTCCATCACATTGGTGCTGGTGGGAGACAGGAATGTATAATTCAAATAATTAAAAAATTTGTTTGATATTTTTTTTACAAGTGGGTGATTTCAGTCAAACGTCATAGAACTAATCTCAAAATAGAAAATTAAGTTTATAAAATAAAATTGTTTGCTTAAAAAACAAAATTTACTAAAAATTTTATAACAAATTAATTGAAAAGAAAAATTATTTTTAAAAGTTGATGCGTTGTTTTCAAAAAGTTTATATCTCCGCCATTCTCTTTGTTACAATTTCACGTTACATTTTCCAAAAAGAACTCAGTACATAATTTTTAATTGTTTATTTGGTTAAAACTTGATAAAATATTTTCACTTCCCAGCATACCTGTTTTTTGGAATAGACGAATTTTACACATTAATATATATTCATTTATTATCTCTTTACATCGTACATGTAAATTATATATACACTTTTGATTAAAAGTAAATTATGAAAAAGTCAAAATGTTTTTAATTACTTTTGCAATTGATTGAATTGACTAATGAGAATTATTTAGACGTAATAATTTTTTTAACTAACAATGCAAATTGTTTTTTAATAGCCTTTGTTTCATTGTTACAATTGACTTGCTATAATTATTTAGATACAATAATTTTTTAACAAGTGTTGCGAATTATGCATTTATGTTTTTTGTTTTATTGCTACAAAATGTTTTTTGTTTTATTGCTACAATTGACTTACTAGAATTATTTTGACTATAATTTTTTAACTAGTGTTGCGAATTATGAATTTAAATTCTTTGTAAGCTTTTTGCTATTGAAATTAACATATATCTCACTATACGTGTTTCAAGTTTATTACATTTGATCAAATGCAGAACTGCGACTAATTTTGTGATATAATACATTGAACACCGTGTGACACATGCAATTGTGTAAACAAAAGCCTGTAAATCAAATAAAGTTGAACAATGGTGTGTAAGTCGATAAAAGATGAATCAGTCACCAAATGTGTACAACCTGTAAAAAACATGGAAAGTTGATGAATGTGTATCAAGTCACCAAATGTGTAGAAAAGTGAATAAAACATGGAAAGTCGATGAATGTGTATCAATCTATAAACACACACAAAAAGTGAACAAAGTGGAAAAGTTGATAAAAGATGAATCAGTCAGCAAACATATACAACCCAAAAAATCAAATAAGCCAAAAGAGAGTGTACAGAAAAGTTAGCTGTATAAAAGTTGGTAAAAGATGTAACAATCTGCAAACATGTATAATTATATTTGAAATGTATCTATAAATTATATTAATAAATAAAATTGCATGCAGCATTTTTAGGAGGCGAATTTTGGTTTTATACATAGCTTGTGTTTTACTCTTTCTGAAAATATAGGTTGGTTTTATTATGTATTGCGCCTTTAAGTATAGCAAATATGTGATCTCTTTTTTTAATTTCTATGTTTAATATTTTCCACATGTATTAACAAATTAGTTTTAAATATAGTTTGTTTGCTTAGAAACGAAAATATTGTTTACGTAAATGAAAATGTGTTTTGAAAACAAAATGTACGATAAAACATGTTAACAATGAATTTTGACAAATGCGAAAAGCAGTTTTTGAAAGTTTTCCCAAATTATATTATGTGTGCAATCATTCGAAATATGGAAAAAACAATAACGAGGTATATAATAACAAGATGTAATGCAAACAATTATGATATTAACAAAGTGAAATTAATCATACCAAAACAGTGTAAAATTGGCTTTAACATGTAAATGAATCACTATGAAAATCAATTAAAAAATGTCATGAATCACTAATTGAAATCCATTAGTAGACACACTTAAAATATATCAAGTATGTGACGTCACTGAAAACCAATTAGTGATCTGTCAATCAATCGGTGACTCACTAAAAACACTCGTCAATATCTATGAATCACTTGAGGTCAAAAGGTCAATTTGTGAGATCTCCCCTCCCTTATGTATACTAATTTGATTATACACCAAATAAGCTTGTTTATATTTCAAATTATGGCAATTATGAATTATAATTTAAACATCTATAAGTATGGTAGATTTAAAAATTATTTCTGGTATGAACATAAAAAAGTAAATGAACGCAGGTGATAACACTAGTCCATAACTAGTACTAATTGCGTACTTAAATGTTGCATAAATTATTCTTAGATATATAAATATTTTAATTGTTTATAATAGTAGTCAATAAAAAGTTGAAATTTTCGTTATATTGGTTTCAAAAATGTTTGAAATAGTTTATTATATATTACGCACACTTTTATTTATTCAAATAAGCTGTAAATTAATGAATGTACAAATTGTACAAATTTGGAAAATTTGGCAATTATTTGGCAAATATTTGCCAAATATTTGGAATATTTCCATTTACAAAAATTATGCATTTTTATCCAAATATTTGCCAAATCATCCTTCCCTCATGCTAAATTTGAATGTGAATTGCAAGTTAAATTAATAGTTAGGTGGAACATTGACATTTATTGGTTTAGAATATATACCAAAGGCAAATACTAAACACAAGAGGAAAAGTAAATATACCAAAGGCAATTAATATTGTTTGAAAAGGCAAAAACAACCCACAAAAAACACAAAAAGGAAATTTATTTTTAAAATGTGTTACATGTAAATGCATATACATTAATTAATATTTCAATTATTTTACCATGTTTTACATAAATAAACACTAGTTGGTGGAGGTGATAAGAAAATTTATATTACCAATTTTAATTTGACAGTAATACTATTATTATCATCATTACCATATATGTACATTGCCAAACGTAAAAAGTAGCCATTCACAAAAACTCTGTTTATAAATTTTACGGATATTATATATATATATATATATATATATATATATTGTANAAAGTAACAGTCTTTGGCCGAAAATAGTGGCGGCAAATTTATAAAACATTTGGCCACAATGGTGACTTTTTGCTTTTACAAAAATTTTACTGTAATCAAATGCCTTCATTCCTCATGCAGTAATCTGATTACACATTGTTATTGCGCTAATTAAAGTCGATTATTATAATGGAACTGATATTTTACTTGACATAGTATGTGTAATGTGATTCATGTACAGGATTATGTTATACAATTCCAACACAATCAATTCCATCTACTCTGAGTTCTTCTTTAGACTTGGTATTATTACTAAATTACTTACAATTTTTGTCCATGGTGTTCATTTTCTGTTTCCAAATTCTGATAAAAAAATATACATAGTAATCATATCTTGCAAATGCAAATGTAAATATATATATATATATATATATATATATTGTACGTCGAATGAAAACTCCACAAGGTATATTATTATTTCTATTTACTAATAATAATAATTGTAAATTTAAGAAATTTGTTGTGAAACCATTGTATCTAATAATTAATCATTTTTGTTTTCTTGTCTATTTATTATTAAATAATTTATCAAACATATTAACATAAAACTAGTACATGTAGATTGAAAGCAAAACTATACATTTACTAAACTGTAATATAATACGATTTATAATGCTATTATTCTTGAGCTTCATGTCATCGTTGAGGAAAAAAATTTTATTGATCCAAACATTGTATTTTTCACTCAATGCACTGGCGTAGCGTTTAGGCAGAAAATAGTAAACACCATTATCGAGTCTAATCTTTACTGCAACACCATATCTTGTCTTCAACTGAACAGTGCCTTTGATTGTTAGCCAAAGTTTTTTCGGAGGTTCACTAGCAGGACTCGCGTTTGAAAAAATACATTGTTTAAGCTGGGAATTGACATCATTTAAACATTGTCGTCTTCAATGGTGTTGGAGATTGGGAAGACAATTGCATTTTATTGACTACAGGACGTCCTTGCTTGTGTTGAGTTTTTCGTTTTTCTTTCACAGGTGCTGGAGGAGGGGCCATCATCTCTTGTGTTAATGGGTTATAACCATACGATGATGGTGGGGTTGTGCATAGATCATCAAATAGGCTACCCAATGAACTAGATGTTAGTATTTCAACAGACATTTGCCAAGAAGAATAAGAAGGACAAGTTTGCGTAGAAGAAAAATAATGATTTTATCTGATGATTTGGGTGAATATATAGATTGAGTTGTTTAATCAGTCAACACACCATGACGTCACTACAACACCCCTGGCAATTTCCACGTTCAATTATTTATGTAATATGCATAAAAAATTGGTTACATTTTAAAAAATAGACTGCAAACAAATGTGTTTATTTTTGCAATTGACATATGTTGTCTGTGAAACGTATTTATTACCCTCAATATTAAAAAAGTATTTATGTTTGAAAATACTTATTAAATTATGTAATTCCAAAAACGTATATAAATAAAAAATTTGGGTACATTTTAAACACTAATCTGCAAACAAATGTGTTTGCCAACAAATATTAAAAAAAAGAGAACATATTCCAATGACGGCCAAAGTACACAATTACATCATACCCAAGCCAGACATGCCTGCCACGGTCAAAGGTAAAAAATATCCACGGAGTATGCTCGGTTTATTACTACTGATAGGCAACAAATCCGAATTGGATAGAAAAATGTACATCATCAATTGAAGAAATAACATATTTGAAAATAATATCCAATAATGAGTGTTGTACTCTATAATGAATAAACTTAAATTAACTCACAGTGTACTTGTAATAAGCCTAAAAACAGCAAAATATAGTATGAAAGTGTTTTGTTGGCTGAAGCCAATTTGATTTGCTGTTTACAGCACACATTATGCTGTTAAAATTAGCAAAATCTGCTGTTAACAGTGCTGTTAATAGCAGAGGCTGTTACCACCCCTGTGTATCTATATTATTGTTTATAGAAATTATTCTCTACTTCACCTTATTTAAATGTGGCATTTATTTTCTGAGTAATATGTATGTTAGATGAAGTTACAACAGGTTTTGCTTTATTGGTAGTGTATTAATGCATTTAATTTTTTGTAAAATTGAGAGTTGCGGGGACGAAATATGTAACTCACCCCTTTTTCTTTTCTACTTAAAATAAAATTTTATAAAATTTTTGTTTTCCAATAGCTAAATTTTCATTTTCGTCTTACACATACATACCATATTTACTTTTACAAAATAATAAATGTTTACAACATGGTATATAGAAAGACTAAAAAATTTACGCTATCTTGCAAATAAAAAGCAAATAAATTAACAGCCACAAAAGCATATAAACATATTTTAAAAAGTTAAAAAATTTCGCCAAGCATTAGATATTATAGAGCATCCTAAATTTTGCTTAGCAGTTTTTTAAATATTCTTATTGTTAGGGCATATCATATATGGCAGTATTAACTTAGAAATTTAGAGAAATCATCCAATTGAACATTTATTTAAAAAATTACTAAACTAAAATATTGACAGTTTTAAAAACAACAAATTTGAATTCTTAAACGACCATGCGTGCATTAATTGATTGCTCCCCACCGTCGACTACACATAATGGGTAAAGGCTTTCTGTCACACTTTCGATTTTTCAGTTTTCCATTCTTCATTACATTTACACATATTCTTTTTGAATCCTGTGCTTGAGCACCGCTGCCTAAAAATTCCAAAATAAATAGTCAGTAAATAGAGAATGTTGAAGATGTTAATAGAAAATCAAGATTTGAGAGGCAACAATTGGATTTTGAAGCACATCAATTTGCAATTTCAGAGCATTTAGTATTATCAAATACAGTCCCACACCGAAGACGTTTTTCTAATTTTTTTTCATATTTTCGTATGTAATGTTTTGCTACTGACATTTATAAGTAAAACAAATAAAATTTAACCTACAAATTTCTAAAATGTAACCCAAGGATCAGAAAAAAATTGCATTTGTGTAGCAAATACATAAAATTTCTTATTCAAATGTAAAACTAATGTAATTATGAAAAAAAATTTTTTTGTGTTATCATGACTCAATAACAAAGCTTCTGACAAAGTTTTATCAAAATGCTGAAGCAAATTTCTACCACAACAGACATTGGACTATATTATATTAAAAAGAGCAAACATAATATAATATCAGATTATTCAATGAGGATACCAGCATGTATAGCACATTCTCTAACAATAAATACATGATTTTTCAATAACTTTTCCTATTATGGAAAATACACATGCATACTTTGAAATTATTTATATATTAGTTATGTAATGTGTAAAAGCAAAAATAAACACTGCATAGAAAGCTAGACTGTTATGTGTAATCTATATGGCTTTATTACTCATTATGGGCAGCGCCTCATTGAAATGGCGGCAATAGGCGATTACCATATAACATGTGTAAAAAGATTTTATATATAGTGCATTCTTAATCTAATTCTAATTTCAGATTGAAAGCATATTAGAAAACTGAATAAACTGTTGTAATTGTAACATAGTCTTAACTAATGTTTAGTTACTAAATATATATATATATATATATATAATTTAAAGTGAATATGAACAGAAGCAAAAGCAGGGAGCTACAAATAGAATTTTCTAGTTCAATAAATTATAGTAAATTAACTTGCTTTTTGTATTTATATAAACCAATACATAACACATAAAATCTCGTTGTGAAATAAAAACAAAGGCAGTGATGGGCATTAAATAAAAGAGCTGTATCCGAATTCCAATTCACTTACCCGACCTCAGCCGACTAAAAGAAACCAAAATCCTCATGAATTGCAAAAAAATTAATTCTAAATGTGGCATTTTGTCCATATTATAATAACCGACAATTACTCGACGTAGCATGCTCTCTGAGTGTACCAGAAAGACCTGAAATTCAAATTATTATTCTCTAAACCGGCCTGATACCCGACAAAGGGTCGGGTAGAGTCGAGTACCCTATGTCCTACTTTGAAAAGAGCTTACTAATGCTTCATAATTCTGTTAGCACTAAGTGAGAAATTGCTCTAGAAAACAAGATGTAGCCAGTAATCATAATCACTAAGGGCAAATTTGGTTCTGCGATAGATACCTTATGTAAAAGCTGTGATCATTGTAATTTTTTTAGGTTTGCCATCATAGTATCAGGTGTGTGACAAAAGATAACAATGGTGCGAAATATCGTCAATATGCTTTCAATATAAAAAGTGAATTCGGTGGTAGAAGCATAATATTTGTTTAGGCACCACCAAAAACAGCCGTAGTTAAGCTGAAGGTTATGAAGATTTGTTTTATTCTGATATTGTACGTGTATCAGGTTATTTCTTGGAGCATCCACTGATTCAATTGATTTATCCCACTATTGAATGCATCAATAAACTACGACAAATATTTGATGATCTCTCACTCTTGGCTGTGACGCCGTTTCAAATATTATTTAAATATGACCAGAAGCAAAGACAGGGAGACACTAGGCCTATAGCCTGATTTTAGTTCATGCAAGAACAAGAGAGCTTAGTCAATGGACAAGGACACTAAATTACTATAACATGGGTTACAGTTAGAAAAAAATTACACTGTAAGGGTACATGTAAAAAAAGAAAGTTAAGAAAAAATTATGTATTTTGAGGTGTCGCGTCTTTAAAATTAAACTTTTATATCATTACGAAGCAATTTTATGTAGAAAAATTGTTGCTGCATTTATTTTTCCGTTATTCATTCTTTTTTGAAAAAACTGAAACAAACCAATAATTTTGAGACAAAATAGAATTGAACGGACCCAAAAAAAGAAGAAAGGTAGAAATTCGCCATCAAGTATTCTTAACTGAAGGACGGGAATAGAGAGTGTGCTTATGAAGGGACAGGACGGATCAAAAAATGGCGAAATAGGACATGGTTGACCAACCCAATGGGGTGCATGGCATCGTCCCCCCATGACTGCGCCACTGGGGTCCTGTTTTCTTATCACATATATGTAGCACTGCAAAATATGCACTACCAAATAACATATTGAAGAAGGAGTAAGATATTCATGATCATCATGACATTATACTAATAAGTAATAAATGAATACAAAATACATGTATATTCATTGCTACACTTAAGCCATTTGTAGAAAACAGTCTTGAAGAAAAGCACAGAAATTTACGTGGTTAAAACTTTTAAACCTATGTAAAAATAATATATCAAGTTTATAAATAAAGTATAAAGTAATGTCATATCATAGAATCACATTGTACACAAGGTGTGAACAAATTTTTTAGCATGTGCATAGTGCTGGTTAAATACGCAAGAGTTTGTAATTTTGTTCATACATAAATTTCATTTATATGCTTTTGTGTTAAAGTATTTACCACGTTTATTGATTTTCATTATGAAAGTGTCTCACTGTAGAGTTTGTAATTGCATTAATACATGAATTTCATTGATTAGCTTTTGTGATAAAGTATTTACCACTTTATTGATTTTCATTAATATAAAAATGCGTCTGTAGAAGGCTAAAAGCAAGTAATAATGTTTACAAACACAATCACAAATTACAATAAAAATAGTCGCACTTAAGGGTATGTACGTTTTTCTTTCTCGTTTTTGAAAGTTTATACTAATACTGTCATGAAATTTCATTTTGTTCAATGCCTATGAAGAAACGATGCCTTCATTTTAACATATTATTCAGTTTTTACAACGATTGTTGTGGTAACCATTGAATTTCTTCAACATGGTAACCTATTTTTACATCTTAATAAGTGAATATCATTAACCTTGTTTCATGTGATTATGAATTATTATAAAATTTCGTAAGATTTGTACTCATTTTTTATCTTTGCTAACAAAAATTTGTAGCAGGGTTGTTAAAATATATTTTTAATCACAGATCAATGTGAAAGATTCCTAAAAACAAAAAAACTCAAAACATTCCAAAATTTAAAGACGAGTTCTTCTTTCATAGCGTTTAAAAACGCTGACTGCTGTAACACACAGTCAGTAAAAATACGATGAGATGCAACTCAAGTTAAAAAATGTAAAATTTTTCGCATTGTGTGGCATTCCACTTTACATAATGTTTCTAAACTTATGCATAAGTTTAGCAACGCTTTGTAAACTTGGAGGATATACAAAGTTAAAAACATGCAAAACGAAAAAATATTCAAATGTGTTAAAATATGTAGTAATGAAACCATAGCAAAGTATCAAATGTGTTAAAACACGTAGCAATGCATCGAACTCTAGAGATAAGTCAAGTAATACAAATATATTTTAGACTCTCAAAACAGACCAGACATGTTTGTAAATCCAAAATATATTAGCATTCTCTTGCTTGCTATGCCTCAAAAACTCTATAAAGTTTAGATTTTTTTCAAAAATTCTCAACGTCTATAGGATTTAGAAACATTTAATAGGAAAATTGGCGTAAAACTCGGTTTTACTACTTGCATATTACGAAATGATAAAAATATAAGGATTTATTCAATATGAAGATTGCATAAACAAAAATATTTTTTGCAAGTATTTCTATTATATTCAGAATTCAAATAATCAAATAGAATTTTCTTCAACCAGAAAATGTGTATGTTAGCTTCAAAGACATTTATTTGATATTGTGCCATCGTTATGAAATCAGCTAACTATTCTACTTTCCTAGCTTATTGAGTGTTTTGAGTCGATGCATGGATTTACCAACGCTACAAAATAATTAACTCCTGCTATTATACCCTATCCTAATAAAAGTTAAAAGTAAACAGGAGATCGTGTTAGGGAAGAGAGGACATAATCGGCCGACCTGATATGGATAAGCTTTAAGAAAGATTAGTATAAGACTAGGGCCCTAATTAAGATAAATAAAGAAACCCTAACTCTTGGGTGCAAGTAATGAACCTAAGTGCTTAGTTGAATAACCTAAGCTCAGTGTGTTTCCCATCTTGTGCACTTTAGGTGAAAGCAATAATAAAAATTTTCGTTATGAATACAAAGCAGTACAACAGCTCTAGCCACAGACCTAACCTAAGTTAATGGAAAGCAAACCAGGCAAGTCGTGCCACGTCTGGGTGCCCTTTAACTACGCAATTGAAATTTAGAAACACACAATTTAATAAAATAATAAGTCAAAGTAAATTGAAGAAGAATATAAATGAACAAATCACTAGTATATATACAAAACTAAACTGGTATTCGTAAACAAAACATACCAATGAAAAATATGAACAAATAGCTGACTGGTACAAATGTGGTTTTCTGCTCTAATTTTACCGCGCTACCAAACCAATTAGCAGAAATTCAAACTAAAATATATAGCACCGTTGTCGTTTTGTCAAATTACAATAGAAATAAAATCGTAAAATTAGTAATGAAATTGTAATAAAATAAAATTGAAAAAATGTTTAATGTCTTTATGCCACACAACTGGGCAATAATTTTAGTCCTACAGCTGTACTTTTCCTGGCTCGATGAGAGACTGAGCATTCTTAACTAAAGTTATAGCGTGTGGATCATTCCAGCTGGAAATGTATGCGTGCTGCATAAAGCTTGTTGCGTAACATAGAGCTTCCAGTTCAGTGCTGATTCGTTTGGCATAGTTGTACAAATTTAGGGTTTTCCATTCGATTCAAATTAATAATAGAGTTGCGGAGATAGTTCAGTTTTCGTGTAAATAAATTGTAAAATTTTAAGTATAATCTGAAACCTTTAATGGCGATAAGTAGTCATCTTTACATCAACATCGGATGCATGAGTACCATCCTTGGTTATCATAGTGGTGGGGTAAAAGAACTTATAAAAGCTTGACAAATTTGATTGATTTTTAATCTCGTCAAAGAATATAGAAATGTTATTAAAACTATTTCTTCTGTCATTATTTTAGTATCCGAAATGTTTGCTAACATCATTGTGATTATTTCGATTCTTTTGACAAGTAAACAGCATTTCGATTTTTCATAGTAATCCGTGGTGGTATGACGTATTCTCTGTTGCAGATGTATTGTAGAGAGAGTTGCGAATTTATCACATACTGTCATATATTTTGTTTCGCTAGTGGCTCCCCACATAAATTTTCGTACCTTATCAGAAACTATGTGCACGTCGCGAGATGCGATAGCTAACTTGTTGTTAATCAAAGAGATAGGAAGTGTGCCTAAAGGATTTTCACGATTAATTATTCTGCTAAAGTATTTTTCGAACGTAGTTGTTAATTTTTATGTTTTTTGTGGGAGGTGACATTAGTAGCGAAGTTCCAAATAAAAGCCGATTTTTGAGCTTAGCAGAGATAGGAAAGATTGCAATCTCATGGAATTTACTTTTTCTGAGCTGGTCCTGTTTACTTTTGTGATGGGCAACGTTAATGTCGGATACTCAGTGAGATATATAGAAATCAACTATAAAGCAGATCGAGTGTTGCAGTCAGGGTCTCTGCTTTCTTTATATAGTATAGATCGGAAGTCAGCATGATGGGAGACTTCTAAGAAGTGTTGAATGTTAGTAATAAATCGTTCCACTGAATAATGATAGGTTTGCAATGGAGATGCTATCATAATGACAGGTCAGACGTTATCAGTTGGTCTATCGGCTTTGATGGACTCCCAAATGTTGTTGACTTCATTTAGTGTATTTACTGATTGTGAATAAGAAAACGAAACATGAATATTCGTGATACTGTAAGAACACGTTTTTCTGCGATTAGTTCATATGATTGGGCTTGTAGAAGAACTTCAACTGCAATGCGTTTATCTACGATTACACAGTGGCAGGGACGAATTCTGTGTAGAAACAACTCTATATTTATTAAAGAAGCAGTTGAATTGCGAAAATCGTGTAATCCTAATATGCCGAATTGTTGAGGTTTACGAATAAAAAAGTTATCTAGGCTCAATTCTCGTTTGTATAGTTGTGATTCACAGTAAGCACTATTATCCAAATCACTAAGAATAATTACAAGTCTAATTTTGTGAAATTTAGCTAATTGGTAAGCTAGTGAAAGTGTATCAGATAACTCTTCTTCCTGAAAAAGTAAATAATTAAAATGTTTTCCAGTGACAGTTTAATTTGCGAATGTAAGACCAAATTATTTTTGAAGGTAATACGTTTAATTAAATTCGTAAGTCTAAATTTGTTATCAAAACAAGAATGTACTTTACTGCAGAAGAGCAGTTGAGGTCTTCGTTCATAGAGTGCAGATAGTAAATGAGAGTATTTACAGGTGGGAGTATTTCAGCATCGATTAAAAAAATAGTAGAAAAACTAATAGAATGATGTGGTGTATCAAATTTCTTATTTATTTCAGTTTTTGTTTTAGGGGAAATTTCGGATTCTATGATATAGCGTGCCTTTTGATTTGTAATGAAATATGGGTGAAGTGTTTCGTTACCAATAACAGAGACTCTTGCACGATGTTTTTGTAAACATTCTCTAGATCATGAATTGGAGTGTTGACTGAAAGTAGAAGAAAGGGGAGAACGTGAGCGGTGACGTTTTTTCGATTGCAGTAGAACAAGTGGTTGTAGCACTGATTCCTCTTGTATTTTAGAAATACAAGTCCGTTTTGTAGAATGTTCAATGTCCCTACTTGACCCCTCTATGATAATGCTATCCGAGTTGTGACACGGATAGGTAATCAAGGTTGAATGACCAATCAAACTTGCTCCGCTCTCCAATTTGTGCCAGGAAGAGGAGGAGGGGTTCAACGCGTTGACATGATAGTCGATTGGTCGCGATTGAGTCATTGCTCCCATAATAGGTTCGTAGTTTCCACGGGTATCCCAACTCGTACGCCGGATAAGAATGTGGACTCCTATTACGGTGTGGTTGCCGCACTCTATGTCTTTGGTTGGACGGCTGCACGTGTTGATCATTGCTGCTCGATGTTGCATAGATTTTTCTCTTCATTTTCGATTTCGCTAAACAAATAATTCATTTCTTTGCTCCAATTTTCAGGACTGTTTGTGTTAACAGTGCGCACCCTGTGCGGAGGCACGGTATGTAATGGTATTAAGACTACCTTAGGATATGTAACAGAACTATGAAATTGTGACTCGGGAATGCTGTCTAGCTCAGACTATCGAGGTATGTGTCATGTTTTTGGTAATAATTTTAAATTCTTTGTGTTTATCAATTGCAGTGTTTTCTATATCTTTAATTGTCAGTTTTAAAAATTGGAAATTGCGTGTTTTTCCATTGTCTAGAACATAATTATTACGTTTTAGTACTTTAGTAATTGTATGAGGACCAGTCCAATGTGTAGCTAATTTGCGAGTTTGCTTTTCATTGGATATTTGAATTGGTGTAAATGAATAAACTTTGTTGGCGACTTTGTGTGGCCGGTTTTTGTTGTACTTTGGGGTTTAACTAACTGCAATTTTGTTTGAACAATGCAAATAGTTTCATGTATATTCTGTAGGTCTTTTAGTAGATGTTTTATGTAATTAACTGTAGCTATTGTGTTGGATTTTATATATATCATACTTAGTGGCGTTCATGGAATTTTCGTGTTATATCTCTTTTATTGCATTCAGGTAGTGCTATAGGATTGTGATGTTTATCAGCGGCATAGAGAGGACCATTTGCTGTGTCATTTTTTGATGTTTAATTATCTCGTCCTCAAATATTTCCTCTTTAATTTGAATGAGTAATATCGGGTTTCCTTGTCTATCAGTGTTGACAATTGGGAGGTTGTCATATGCTGAATTCGAGATAAATGGTACTTTATCATAAATTTGTTTTGTATCATCACAATGGTAATGTGGAAGTGCTGTCATTAAATTGGCGTTGGTATGTTGTTTATCTTTTTGGTCAACTATTATGAAATTTAAATTTGTTAAATATTCAATCCAACGTGCTATTATGTTTGAGCGAGCTCCTGAAAATTTTTTAAGCCAGCTGTGGCCGGAATTATCAGTACGGAAAGTGAAATGTGATTGTCTAAGAAGAAAGTACTGAAATTTCTTAAGGCTTTCAACTAAAGCAAGCATTTCAACTTTTGTTGAACCATAACTGAGTTCAATAGGTTGGAGTTTTCGACTGAAAAACTGTATGGGTGATTTAAAACCGTTTATAATTACCGATGCTTTCACCGCGAGCAGTCGGTCCTTGCGAGCGCGCTGTGCTTACCACGCTTAAAGCTACGTCGCTCATTGCGTTACCTGAAGAGGAGTTAACCAAAAGTAAATTATTAGCTCCTCTCAAGAATCTCGGCAGAGATGAACTAATTATCCTGTTCAACATGCTAGCAGCCATCAAAGAAACTCCTTCTGAATCCACCAACAAAACTACTCAAGTAACTCCAGAAATAAATCATGTGCCGTCTCAAACACAAAAGAAGATACAACGCCCAAAACACTTGAGAGCAGAAGCTGAATTTCTTGCCATCGGATCATCAATGTACCGTCATCTGAAAGCTCCGGGCTTACTAAGAACTGCTACATGTGTTCATTCATATCCGGGAGCCACCATTGAAGACATAGCTGATTTAATTCCGCTTTATCCCGAATCGAATAATGTAAAGAGAATTCTCATTACAATAGGAAGAAACGACTTAATGCAAAAGAAAGAAGATTTTACAGATAAGTATAAGAAATTAATTAATGTTATTAAAACTAAATTTAGTTCAGCTAAAGTTTTCCTTGGTGAAGTTGCTCCTTTTCCTAAGGACGAGGTGTTAAACAAAAAATCCGCTGAACTAAATTTACTTATTAAACAAAACGCCAAGCTGTTAAATTATACCGTTTTCGACAACTCTAACTGTTTTTATTTAGGATCTTCTGTTGATAGAAGTTTATTCACGAAAAATGGAATCCACTACACTAAACAAGGTTATGCAACGCTTGCACGCTCCATCAAATTCTTTTTTAACACGCCGCCGAACCGCGTATTTAATCAGCGATTACGTGATGAAAAGACCCACACCGCCAGCTCGAAATCTTTTATCTTACCGTTTCCGCCTCAACACCGGTTCTCAAACGCACGCCAACCATTTTTACAAACGCCGCCCAACACCTTTGAACAATCCCCGCCAAAACATGCCTTACTTTCACCGCCAATAAACATGCGACGAAGTTATGCCGACGTTCTCTCAACACCACCGCCGTTATCACCCGCCGAGGTTCAGAGGATTAGAAACTTTCTTAGACTTTTCTAATGATGGTAAATTTTATTTTTATATTTTTGACTCTCATTGGGTTATGGCGAATTTTTCACCTAATTTATGCTATCGCTAATAACTCACTTTCTTTCATATATTTAATTCTAATTATTCTTAACTCAAAATTCAATATTACCTGTATTAGAGAAACCTTACCTATACATAAACATAATTTAAGAAACAGCATGAATACATGCAAGATATTTAAAAAATGGATTTTCATTAAAACAACAAAACATTCTTTATTCTACATTCTAGTACTAACAATAATGTTACTTATATCCGGCATCGAGATTAATCCCGGGCCTTCCAAAGCCGATAATATTTATGAATACTCAGAATTATCAAACATAATGCATTCAACTAATTGTTTTAAATATATTCACATAAATTTTCAGAATCTCTCAATAAAAAATTCGGAATTTAGACAATTCATTTCTGAACTGGATTCAAACTTTATTCTGGACATAACTGAAACCTGGTTTACAAATGATAATCACAATTCGTCCTGGTCAATCGATAACTCTAAATTTAAAATATTTAGAAAGGACAGAAATCCAACTTTTCATTTTAATAAGACAAAAGGAGGTGGTGTCATGTTTTTAATACCTAAAATACTCAAACCAAAACTTAGGACAGATATAGCAAAAGATTCAACTTATGAAAGTCTTTGGGTTGAAATTCAAAACCCAGACAAAAATTTTAATAGTCAATTATTAAATATCTCTTATTGTCCAAATAAAACTTATATAAATAACTTTTTCTTACAAATGGAAGATGAATTTTCTACTGCTCTGAGTTATAACACGAATATAATGGTAATGGGAGACTGGAATGTAAATCTTCTAAACAATAACGAAAAAAGTAAGCTTGGCAATTTTCTCAATACTTTCAATATTTCACTAATAAATAAAAAAATTCCTTCTAGAATTTCTGCTAATAGTAAAACGCTTATTGACTATTTCATGATATCAGAAAATGCTTCGTCTTATAATTATTTTTGTTTTGAATTTCCATACTCAGATCACTGCCTTATAGCTACTTATTCGAATATTCTAAAAGTTTGTAAACCCTCTAAATCTTGGATAAAAATACGGGAAAAATCAACAGAAAATGTCGAAAAACTTCGACAGTATTTAAAAATCGAAAATTGGAATTCGATATATTCATCATTAACACCTAATGAAATGCTATCACATTTTACAAAAACTTTACTTTTCTATTTGGATATATGCTGCCCAGAAAAATATATTCTTTCATCCGAATACTCCAAAAAAACTCAAAATAATGTTTCAAAACCATGGATTGATTCTAAATGCCTCGATTTAATCGAAATAAAGAAACAGAAATTGAAAAAATACTTAAATTCCCAAACACTGGAAAATCATAATGCTTATAAATCTGCACGAAATTTATGTAACATTGCTATAAGAAAAGCAAGTAATAATTATTCCCGTTTTCAGTATCAAAGTCTTTCTTCCCAAAAAAATAAATGGGAATTTGTTAACAATTTGCTAAATAGAAAAAACATGCGAACCGAAGAAATAGAAAGAATATACTATAAAGATAAATCCATTACAAATAAGAAGGAATTCTGCAATGCTTTCAATGAAGTTTTCCTAAATTTAGGAAACTACAACGGTATGAATGTACCTTTTTGCCTTAATAAACCCAAAGGAACTCCAACCTCTTTCTCTTTTCGTTTTGCAACAAAATATGAAATCATAAAGTCGATACAATGTTTAAAAAATAAATCCAGTGGACCCTCTCTAATACCAACGTGGTTCCTAAAACTCTCAGGTGACTTAATAGCTGAACCAATATGCTACATTTTAAATAATTGTATAAAACACTCCTTTTTTCCAGATGAATTAAAATTGGCAAATATAACACCATTATTTAAAAGAAATGATCCCGAAGATTGCGAAAATTATAGACCCATTTCGATCACTTCTCCAATCAGCAAAATTTTTGAACGAATTCTTTTTAATGAAATTAACGAACATCTTTGTAAATATGATCTCTACTCCAAAACACAATATGGTTTTCGTAAAGGTATTTCTACGAGCGACGCTTTAATACAAGCTACAGAAAAATGGCGATCAACAATAAATGATAATGAATACTCAGCAATTGCTTGCTTAGACCTCTCGAAAGCTTTCGATTCCATAGACCGCAGTATCTTACTACAAAAAATTAAAATTCTAGGTTTTTCTAATGACAGCATAGGTCTTATCTCCAGTTACTTATATAATCGCATGCAAAGAGTTAAAATTAATGAATCTTTTTCAGATTGGGTATGCACTAAAAATAGGGTTCCACAGGGTACAATTTTGGGTCCATTATTATTTAATATTTACATAAATGATTTGTCCGAGCAAGTAACATGTGACGTTATACAATATGCAGATGACACAATATTATTTCATTCTAATAAATTTCCCGAAAAAGCGGTTCAAACTCTCGAAACAAACTGTGCTTCTCTTGCTAAATATTTTGCCTCTATAAAACTAAGAGTAAATCCACTAAAAACTCAATTCTGTATTGTTAAATCAAATACTAAATCTACTGATACTTCAAGATACAAACTTAATTTCAACGGCATTCAAATAAAACAGGTTGAGTCTTTTAAGTACCTCGGAATAATTTTTGACATACATCTAAATTTTGAAGAGCAACTAAATCATGTTATTAGAAAAATGGCCATATCGATTAAAGCAATTAACTTAATTTCTCAAAAACTTCCAACTAAAGCAAAAATTCAATTAATATATGCTCTAATATTAAGTCATTTTAACTATGCCAATGTACTCTACACAGATATAAACCAACAATTTCTCAGGAAATTCCAAGTGCAACTAAATTGGGCTATTAAAGTAGCAGTAAATAATCATAGCTTTAATAAGAATAATGAATATAGAAAAATTTCAAAATTATTTTTACATCCGCAATGTTACATCCATATAAATGTCTTAACGACGTTCTTCAAAATAGTTAACAATACTTTCCCATACTACAAAAATGACTTTCTTGCTGCAAAATTAGTCAATAAACAAAATAAAAGAACACACATAATTCAACCTATTAGGTATAAGAAACGAATAATGAAAAATTCATTTCTAAACACAGCTATAAATATGTGGAATGAATTACCAAAATATATCGAACAAATAAGTAAATTAAAAAAACTTTAAAATGAATATTAAAAAATATTTTTGCACTTATAATATAAAAAAACTGAAATGGCGAGGTTATAAATTTTATAATCCTTATTACTCTATTAATAGAAACTAGCAATCGCCATAGCCCAAGTTAACCACTTTTTATTTGTAAATAATCGTTGTTTTCTTTTTTTTGTTTAGTTTTGTATTACTTTCTTGACGCTTTCAGAATTTGTTATCAGTATTTCTATTTATTGTTAAAATAATTTCTGAATATAGATTTTTCTTCTTCTTCTTCTATAAATTGATTTAATGTTGCGCCTATAGCTACGGTTTTTAAAATTATCTAGTTCGGTTTGATGTTTCCAAGACCAATCAAATGCTATTTTATTTTTTAACAAATTCGATGTATTAATTGTTTTATTGGAAATGTTTGGTATAAAAGCTTGGTAGTAATTGAAAAAACCTAGGATTCTTTGTAAATCCTTTTTGTTATTAGGAGGCGAAATTTTATCTATTATGCTTCGGGAATCCTCTTTTAAACTGATTTTGTTGTGTTGTATTTGATGACATAGAAAAATTACAGATATTTGTAATATTTTACATTTTTGGCTATTAATTTTTAAACCTGATTGTTGTAATAGGTTTAATATTTTATTTAGCTTGTTAGTGTATGCTTCAATAGTTAAGATTTTTTTCCTGCCTGATGTTCATTGGTAATTCATTCCATAATTTACATGATGTTGACGTAAAAGAGTTACTCCAATATTTATTTGTTGGCATTATGTTGCATATGCATTTATTTGCACGTTGATTAAATTTTAAATATTTATTCATTCAGCAGTTTACGCTTAATATTAATTTCCTTAAACATCTGTACTAGGCTGTTGTACTTTGTGATAAAAGCTGGAGTAAGGATCGATAATGTCTGTAATTTCATACCAGTTTGATTTCTCTTAATGCTAAACATAGTACTAATTGACCAGTTGAAGATCATACTTATACGCTGCTGCTCAGCAACGTTTATAAGCACGCAAGCGTATGTAACAAATGCATTATTGCGTTATTCTGTGTAATTTTTTTAATTTGTTTAAGAAACTGGATGCCTGCAGCCATTTTCCGCACTTTGTCATCTATGAACCTTTTAAAAGTAAGCTTCCTGTCCACCTTGACGCCCAAGTATTTTACAGACTCACTGTTGTGGATTGGTGAGTTGTCTTCTGAAACATTAAGGCAAATGTCATTAGCCAGCTCTTCAAAATCTTTTGGGCTGAAAATAATGAATTGCGTTTTATTCTTGTTTAGTGTTAACTTATTTTGTTGGAAATACCTGGATATATTTGCAATGTTCTCTTATAATTCTCTTGTGGCAATAATTGGACTTCTATTTCTATTAATGACGCATATGTCATCAGCATATTGGATCAACTCTGACTTAGTGACATGCATGGATAAATCATTTACATATAAGGTGTAATAAATGAAACTTGTCATCAATTACATCAGCTTGCCTAAAGCCTGGAATTCAAAATTGAATTATTTTTCAAAAAAATAATTTGCCCAATTTCAATTTGTCAAAGACATTTTGGCCACTAGAATCTGTCCATTCCTACATGGCAAATAGTCCATAGTGTTACGAAAACTTCAGGATCTCCTCTCTCCGTTACATACTACTAGTATGCTTCTCTGGTCTTCTTAGGATTAATAAACTTCAACGTATAGAAAAAGAACACTTAGAATTATTCAGTCTGTAAAACACCTAACAACAATTAACATGAAACGAGAGAAGTTGTCGGTGAAGCTCTTTTTATAAGCTAAAATTATCCCAACTCATAACCTTCACTCAATTATACTGAAAACAATATATATATATATATATATTGTGTACAAAGTGTGCTTAAACTATTCATTGTAAAAAACAAGAAATATTTTATGTAGACATGTTTCGAGTGTCTCCACTCATCGTCAGTACAAACTAAAATAATATGGTGGTAAATACAAATTTTATGATTTTAAAATTGTAATTCGTAGATCTTATACGATATTTAGTCTTTGACATAATTGTTTATTTAATAGATTCTCCTTAGTTTCTTTTATCAATATAGCTTCTGCAATTTTTGTATGCTTGGTTTTCATTAAAATAGTAAAGTTCTTCCTCTTAGGTGCATGTTCATGGCAATATATTTCTGATCGAAGATGACCTCGCATATGCTCTGAAATTCTGTATTCCAATTGCCTTCTCGTTTCCCCAATGTATGAACTTTCACATTCATCACATTTATAATTGTATACGCATGAGGAAACTAAAGGAGTTGGAATAGAGTCTTTGTTTTTGAGAAAATGCGAAGTTTTCAAAGTTTGAAATATTGGCATAATCTTGACACTTAATTCTTGGTTACATTGTTTTATCTTCTTTTTTAAGGTAGTTACAGAATTTGATGTAATATACGGTAGTTTCCAAGTTATTCTCNATTCTGTATTCCAATTGCCTTCTCGTTTCCCCAATGTATGAACTTTCACATTCATCACATTTATAATTGTATACGCATGAGGAAACTAAAGGAGTTGGAATAGAGTCTTTGTTTTTGAGAAAATGCGAAGTCTTCAAAGTTTGAAATATTGGCATAATCTTGACACTTAATTCTTGGTTACATTGTTTTATCTTCTTTTTTAAGGTAGTTACAGAATTTGATGTAATATACGGTAGTTTCCAAGTTATTCTCCTTTCTAATTGATCTTTTCTTGGTTGTGATTTATTAAGAAATATTCTATCCATTTCCGATTTAATCATTTTTTGTGGATATCCGTTTCTTAATAAGATGTATATATATATATTAGGATCTAACCCGCCGATAATCATTATAGAGAATAGCTGGTACGGGTACTGGTAAGCTCTACATTCCATTTTATGTGTATCTTAAATATGATTTTTTTCAAAAATATAAATTATTAAAAAAATATTGGAAAAATTCATATATAATGAATGCGAATTGAGTTCGAAGTTTTAATGAAAAATATTAGGTTGCTTATAGTTGCAAGCAAATTTCATTCACAAATGGGCAAGGGTAAACAATTACTTTTGGAAAGACGGTTTCGGATTTTTTTAAAGGGCTACCCACACATGTATATTATTACTATAAAAATTTAAGAACAAAATTGCAGGCATTCCTCCTTCAAAGGGCAATAATGCACTGAACTCCTTCGCAAATTCTTCTTTGGGCTCGAATTTCCACACATACACACAATATCACATATATATGACATATATATAATAT
>CABFPE010000785.1:29933-41867 GCA_900660155.1 Hofstenia miamia
ATATATATATAAAGTTTCGCCATGGATATAATTAAAAAAAAGAATTTAACACATTACAGATAAAAAAACACTTGTATATTACAGATACGTTTTTGATATATTTGCTATGCTTGAAGATAAAGAAAATGTAGAAAATTTTATGAAAATTATAAATTGATGCCTATCTGAAATACAGTTTACAGTGTAAGAACAAAATCACAATCTGAATTTTCTAGACGCAACAATAACTTTGAACCAACACTACTATAAAACAAGGATGCATCACAAACCATCAAATACTAATTTATGCATACCTTATCACGCTTTTAGTGAACCGAAGTAAGAGACAAACGCAATTAAGTGCTTCTTAAATCGAATTTTCAAATTATCATAACATAGTTTAATCGATCTCCCTATTATATGAAATATAAGAAAAGAGCGTCTTTCCACATAAATTGATTAAGACTATTGTTGACCAAGCTCTCATTTCAAAAACTTTTAAAGTTTCAGGCTAGTATTCGTATATGTTTGCTCTCATGTGTCACAATTACACTGACATATAAGCACACACTATGATCCGAAAAGGACTTAAAGAAATAGCATTTTAAGTTTGTTGTCACAATTGTTAAGAAAAAATCAATAAGGTTGTTGTTTCTGGTTTGTGGATTTCTATTTACAATGCTAAGCCTAGCATCGTCACAAGTTATCTATCACTTCCGATTCATTATCATTCATATAAGTTAATATTTCAGGCTCCTAGCAAAAATATGTTTTTAGCTGACTTAAAAGCTTCTACTATTTCAGAGTATTTTTGCGAAACAAATTTTTTGTAATACTGTTTCTTTGGATTTTACGCAATGTTAAATAATCCATTCAACGAATATTTTTTGTTCTTACTGAGTTCTACTGATAGTGTTTCAAAGTTGTCGATATGTTTCTAGATCTGCTCTTGGTATTGGCTTCATATGTCTAGGAACTAACATAAGAAGTCCTCCTCCTCCTCTAGAGTCTCGATTTTTATAAAAATTTTCATTTTCCTTTTCTTGAAATTGAAAAAATTTTCTGACACGTTATTAAGCCATGTCTCTGTGATAGAAGATATTCACAATCTCTAAATTCGTTCCTATATAGTAAGGTGGGGCGAATTGGACAACTTTTACAAAAATGAAGATTTTCACGATCTTTATGACACATATACAACTATATTATTTGTCGAATCCTAGAACCTGCCTATACGTGTCCCAAACATGGAGTAATGAGTGTTCAGTTATTCTTGTGTTTTTGCCAGAAGGACCCAAATAATATTTCTCTTGAGGGGCGAATTGGACAACTAACTTTTTTGTTTCAGAAACATGTAGATTATCGCAGAAATGTTTTAGGAAACAAATTTATTCAAATAAATGATTATTTTTCTACAAATTTATTCACAATTTGCGCAAGAATCAGCCCCCAAACAGGCTTCACACACCGACTGTGATGTGCACATGTGAAAATTTAGTCTCTGCTGCTCTCAAAATTCTGCAAAGCACACCATACAAACCCAGTGGTCCTCAGTTGGTCTCAAGCACCTCTTTTTAGTTTTAGAAACCGACTTTCTCATCCTTGTTTGCTGCAGTTCTGGATATTTTAGCTGCTTTCCCTATCGTAATGCTGATTATTTCTGGTGTTGAAACGACAGCTGTGTGAGTAATCATGCTTTTACGTGTTTCGTTTTGTCCAGACTGCATCTTAGTTCCAACAACTGGAGTCACATGGAGTTCTTACGGGTCCTTTCCAAACGTCTTCTGGAGACAAAAATCAGCTAGTTTGGTTGGATTGCGGACCGGAAAAAGTCCACAGTAGTCAAATCTGAAGCGAATTAGAGAACCATGAGTGCGCATTTCATTTCAGGTCAGGCAAAAATCATTCCCAAAATCGAATCTAGACAGAATTACTTTCTCGCTATTCTGTAGGAACAACCTAACATTTATGCTCCATAACACTTTCAGAGGATGATTAAAATGTATATCCAAAGGTTGAAGTCTATGGGTACTGTGAGGTGGAAGGCATAGTTGGCATTCGCGAACTCAAGTGCTTCAATTGTTAAATGGGAAAAGTGACCATCCACGAAAAGTACGCATTTTCCTCTGCCTCACTTCTGAACTCCTGCAAATGCTTTAAAAATTTCAAATATAAGTTCGAATCAATGTAACCCGACTTTGATGAGTTAATCGAGAAGCCTTCAGAGTACATGGAGCTGTCAGAAAGAGTAGAACCCTTGAAAATTAGAAATGGCGGTATGAAGTTCCCCATTGCATTTACGCAAGGTAAGAGTGTAGTAAGAGTACCTCGCAGCACAAGACGCTCCTCCTTCTTTGCAATCACCTTGACACTTTTACTTGGGATGTTTTAAAAGTCCATTGGAGTATTTCAGCCCCTCAGTCTTTCGTTAGTAATTTCTGACCATCTAAATGAACGCAAAATTAAGTGTTTCAATTCGCCCGTCAAAAAATATGTGTAAATGCCTTCATGTAATATGGAAAGTGTCTTTGTGAGGAATTTTAGCCTTTGAATCAGATGTAAGTATATATTTGCGAATAAGAAACCGATGTTAAATTACCTCTGTATTCTGCGAATTGGAATGTAAAAGCTATCAAATCCAACAATGCATAATGAACAAGTAAATAGTGGAATGCACAAAGCTGATTTGCTGTATGCTTAATGGTCACAAACTGCTCAATAACGAACTACAACGAGACTAATATGTATCATATATATTCTAGCATCATCATAGTTAGCAATACAAGAAAGCAAAAACATAGTGATAGCGTAGCATCTACTCTCGCTGAGGTAAGGCATCCAAGAGCACTGATAAAACATAAGCTATTTAAAGTAGTATACATTACGGAGGCCAGCTTATTTAGGAAATAGATTACACATATCTGGAATATACCAGTTATAATGCAATTAGAACCAGTGGCGTACCCAGGGGGGGATNTGCCCCCCCCCCGTCAGGTTTCCAAATTTAATTTTGACTTGTAAATCAAAAAATTTTTCGTAAAAAATTGAAAAACGCGGGGCTTCCCCCCGCATTAGGGAATAACAATGATGCCCCCTGTCAGAAAATCCTGGGTACGCCCCTGATTAGAACTAATATGGATATGCACTGCTTCAGTGGCATCCATTCAGTGGTAGCTTTTACGCGGGAACTTAAGGAGAGAGGAATTGATGATGGTAAGTGAGCCTCTAGCGGTAACTTTGGGAACGTGCATAATTACGAATGCACGAATCGTGCTGATGCCACAATATGTATATATTATTATACTGTATTTGAAATCTTAATTAATTTTTCTATTTGTATATTTTACTTCAATAATACATGTTTTTTATAATCTTATTATTATTTTCTAACCAATGATGTGCAGTGTTGATCAGTAACAAAAATTTCAGTAAGAATCAAGAAAATAATAAAATGAATAATTTTTTCATCACTAAAGAAAATAATTAGTGCATGAAAGGGTTACAGCATTCTGCAATACTTGTCCATGGATTGATTTTTTGAATCAAAATGCATTCCAGATCCATGAAATTCGATCCATGGTCCTCCACCGATCCACTGTTTAATAAAAAGAAAAGCAATTGTATATTAACAGCGAAACGAGCAACAGCGAAATTACAACAAAATGAATACTGGGGCATTTTCCTATAATCTGGTACTTTCGATAATAGGAGAACTGCAATAAAATCATTTTCTTTTTAGGACGCTATTGTCAAATTTTAATCAATTTTTCTTGGGTTTTATTTGTTAAAATAGAATGGAGAAGACCTCACTAGTGAGTTTACTAGATAAACGCTACATATAGTATCTTGCATAAAATCGGTAGCATTTTCGAACAGGAATAGCTAACCTTAGATATTTACAACACATCTTCATATGCAAAGATAATATTGATGGTAGTACTATAAATACTAACGTCAACAGCAATTGCATAAAACAACTCTATTAAACCTAATACTGAGCTAAAATTTTGGATCCACAAAGTATCCACGAGATCATAGATCGCATTTTCAGATCCATGGACAAGTATGCATTATTTAGATTAAACCAATTTGCAGGATCAACTAGTAATAATTATATGTGATTTGAACAAATTGCTTAATAACTGTTTTTGGAACAAATTTCTTTAATTTGATATGAAAGTCTAAATATTTAAAATGGTTAACCCTTATTAGGTTGGCAGTCAACATTTTGACAACATGCATATTTTTTGTAATTTAACAGCGATGTATCTTGTCAATAATAGCGATTCTATGGGAGCATGAATATAATTATATAATCCATACTTATAAAAAAATTGCAAAAATTTTATAATTACAATCGCATTAAAAGTGGTGTAGATATGGTTGATGAAAATTTGTTGAAATCATCTAATTGGAAGACAAACCATCTGTGGACACTAAATTTTTCATATATTTTCGTTAATGTGGCCTGTACTAATACACAAATTTTTTGAAGAAAAACAGGCATCAACTGAATCAAATTAAATGAAGTCTTCAACAACTAAAACACTAAGAAAAGTGCTTGAAATGCTGCTCTTGTCTACAAAATTATGAATAAAAGAATCCCAATACCATATAGAATTATTCGACGTTGTTTTGTCAGTTGCAAAATAGTTGTTGCAATTTTTATCAGTGCTCTCAGTATGAATCCTTACTTCACAATATTATTTCTGAATCAAAATAATGCAGAGGGTTTTCTATGTAGTCTTAAGTAGCGTTCAGACCTACAATTTTAATCACAACATTTTTGGGAATTGAAATATTTACAACAAAGTTTTATCGCGTTCAGACCTACAACTTCTACTTTAGATTCAATTTAAATTTTCAAAACTAATATAATGTAATTCGAAAGTAGGGTCGGTCAAAATGATTTCGTTTAATTAACAAAAAGTCAATAACAATATGCACGAATTGACCTTTAGTGGTTGATAACGTGGAGCTTATTTCGTACTCCAAGTAGTGTTGTGAGGCCAAGGCAATTTTTTGGCCATAGCCGGTCATGCAAAATAAGTTTTGTCTTTAGCCGGCCGTAATGTTTTAGCCGTAGCAGGCCGTTAGCCGCGATGTTTTCTACCATAGTCACCATAGTCGGCGCTTTTCACTACTACTACTAAGTGTAATACTGCAATTTTCAATGGAGCGATTAAAACGTGCTCAGGGATCAATCAATCAAAGAAAATGGTCAAAGCGAATAAGTTTTAAAAACAAAAATACAAATAAAAATCATTGAAATAAATTGTTCATCATGTTTGGAAATGAATCTTAGCCGGAATTTTGGCCGTAAAACAAAATTCTTGGCCGCGGCTATGCTCGGCTAACGGCTTAACCGTGACCAAGGCCACTAAGTTCACGGTCTTAATTGAGCCTGTAGTCTGTCTACAAAAGTGGCTGTTTTCACCTCCTGATTATTTCGTAAATATTAATGCGCAAATGTTTGTTTTCAGGGATTTCAGAAATAAATTTGTCGTCTATATTGTAAAAACAAAACATTGTTTTTATCCACATATATCTATATAAGAACAAAATTATAATGTAAATTACTCTAAAGTATATTCGGAAGAGAGTAATGAAAGTACAATGCTTGTTGAAATATTAAGTAAAATTAGGAGTGTAGCTGCTAAGCGAAATGATTTTAAAAAACTGCTGATTAGCAACCACATGCTTAGCGAAAGATTATAAACCGACATAACTTTAAATGCAATTTAGTTAATACTAAGGGCGCTAAAAATTTAATTGTTATCTAGGATTAAGAAATTTTAATAGAATGTTAGCAAGTGAATTCGGATTTTCTTTTAAATATAATTGGACGTTGGTTTTTGTGCAAATACAAAGCTATCTGTGAGATATTATTTCACCCACTTACAGACTTAATGTAAAGTTGATTTACATAGGTAATAATAGGATACCAACAAAATGTTGACAGAAGGCCGAAAACATGCGCTGCTTCAAACGTCCTGATAGGGGTTAAAAGCAAATTTAAAATTTTTACAAGCTTGCACTCGCGTGCTTTCTAAGTAAACACAACTATCTTTAACCATGTCTTAAAAAATATCGTTCATGCTAGGCTTTACTTGGGATTGCGATAAAGATTTCTGTGTGAATACTTTCTCAGAACGCAACTGTATAAATTCCCTGCATTTAAAACATTATTAGAAAATATCGAAGGAGTAAGCGCGAGGTCTGCCCGCTCTATCTTTTATACATTGCTAGAAAAAATCGGACGCTCTCTGTCTGAACTGAACACCCCAAATTTAAAGCTAGCGCAAGCGCGTTGTCTGTGTGAATACTAAAAGCTCGCTATAACAGGCACAATCTTTTTTGAGTGATTGCACCTTTACGATAAACATATGGTAAAGTTAAACGAAAATTAAGAAATTCATAAAACAGCAAATGATCATTGAAGTTTCCTTTCGTTTGAATGGCACATACATAATAATACCAATATTTTATACGCATTATATATACATTGAAACCTAGCATATCAAAAACGTATCACCCATATTTTGAATATGTAAGAGTAATAAACTATACTTCACAGAAATTTGAGAGACAAAGACTGAAAACCTTACCTTGTCCCCATAAATCTTTAAGGGGTGGTACTGGAACTTCCAAATTTGGCCACACCCAGGATTTAGTATTACTTCTATTAAGGCCTAAGAAAGTCTATTAATACAACTAAATTCTTATATATCGTTACCAATCCAAAATTGTCTGTATTTTGATAATTTAAACAATTTGCTCAATACAGTAGTACTAAATGTAGGAATAATTGCCAAGGTTGAATTGTTCTTCCTAAATAAATCATATCTAATCATGAAATATGCAATGATTTAAGTAGAAAATGCAATAAATATCATATAGACGTATGTTACTGAATTTACCTGGTAATTTATCTTAACAAAATTACTAAAATTTGCTTATCTCAAATAGATTCAACAGCTTTTAAAAGAAATCGCCTACAAAATTTCCTACCAAAAGCAATTAGACAAAACACTAATCGGCAACTGCATTCTCAAAATTTATACAATTGCTAAGTTGCAAAGAAGTTATATATTACAAAATCCCGTCAGTTACTAATAAAATTCTACAATGTGCAATGAAGCTGTAAATTTATAACTGCCTTCTCTCTTATTTGCTGCTAAAATTTAGCGGAATATTTTATTATAAGGCACATAAGATAAGTGTCTATAAATTAAATATTAGCGTTTAATTTTATTATAAAAAATATAGTTATGAAGGGTGAAGTTATTTATATTTAAGTGTTATTTTTAACATAATATAAGCGCTCAATAAACTAAAAAAATTACTACGCACTCATTAACAGCAAATATTTGATGAAAAAGTTGTACACAATATTTCATTCCATGTTAAAATAACCCAATAACAAGGTGAACATTTAATTCACAAATAAAAGTGGTTGTTGTCGCAGCCTTAAATTAATATTCAAGGTTATTAATTTAACTACCCATCATCTATGTGTGCAAATTAATAAATCCAATCAGCACGTTCTAGTTTAATTCATTCCATGCCATGACATGCCAGTGAAATATAGAATGAACAAGAACAAATAATAATAAGAGTCAAAGCAATATATTTGCTAAAAAGATACAAATAAAACAAAATATAAACAAATCTAAAGCTGCAAACTAATAAACACAATATATAATAATAATAAAAATCAATGTTTGTGTGACTGTTTGTGTAGGTGTTCGACATTTAGCGTGTCTGAAATGCATGAAGTGTATTGCTGTTTCCTAGTGTACATTTTTTGTTAGCAGTGATTTCTGTAGTTTTTTTCTAAACTTTTTGTAATTATTTTCTACTAGCGTTTCATAGTCTAAATTATTCCACAATTTTATTGATGCGAAATGAAAACTATTAGAATTTTTATCTAAACAGAAATTTAATTTAAAATAATATTTTAGGAAGGGAAGAGATATTTGTAGAGATTTGAATTTAAATAAGATAGATAGAATATGCAGATGAATTTGGTAGAACGGAGATAATATTATATATTTATTACGATACACTGATGCTTCGTCATGCTTTTGTGCAAAGTTTAGAGTTTTTATACACCAATAAAATGTCTTTGATAGAAGCATACGATGTTTCGAATTTAGGTTAGTTAAAAGAAAAGAACAGTATTGAAAATGAGACAAGCAGAATGCATGCATCAGTTGTTTAATATAATTTTCGAGATTTAGTTTTAGCTTGTATTTCGTCTATTAGTTGCTTGGCATTGTCTTTGATTGTAATTTTTCCCTCTGTGATATTTCTTCCTAGGAATATTACTCTATTCTTAGCGATAGCGATATTACATTTCTTGGAATTGACTCGTAGTTCTGCATTGTAGAGCAGTTTCAGTGTGCTGTTTAATTGATCTGAGTGACTTTTAATGTCGTGTGAACCGTTTAGAATGTCGTCTATGTAAGCGGCTACTCCATCTGATAGTTTACATTTATCTTTTGTTAGAAATTTTTTGACGTAACGTTGCAACATTGCAGGCCAAAGGCCATGTAGAGCCATTCAAAGAGGCCGTACGGAGTTATGAATGGCGTCTTTTCTATATCCTTTTCTCTCATGGGTACCTGCCGCTTTGCAGAGATCCAGTGTCGAGAAAAGTTTGTATTTTGCTGCGTGCGCCATAGAGGATGTCATCTACTTAAGTTAGGGAGTAAGCGTCTTTTTTAGTGATATTATTGAGCTGTCTGAAGTCTATACACAATCTATGCTTTTCGCCTTGCTTAATGAAGACAGTTGGTGAGGCATATGTGCTGTGGCTGCGTCGTATGATGCCGTGATTGAGGAGTTCTGACAGTGTCTTCGCATAATGTTCTTGTATGTGAGCTGGTAGTCGTTGACAGACTTGTCTGATGGGTTTGTCGGACGTTGTTTCAATGTTGTGTTCTACGCCAATTGCTTTCCTCACGTTGATCTCTTGATTGTTAAATACTGCAGCATTTTTTGTATGACATTGTTTATGATGTCTCGTTCCTTGGGTTGGAGGTGAGGGTGTGTTTCCGCTGTTAGGAGTGGTATTGACGACGTGGTGGGTTCTGCTGTAGCCGTTGATGATAGTAGAATTGGTTTGTGTTTCATGACGTATTTTTCTAGTGGCATGCCTATGATGGTGACTGCATTGCTATTTAGTTTGATAATTCTGTTCGAGTTATTGAGAATGGCTGTGAATCCTTGGTTGTCATTAATTGATGCTACGTTATTTAGTACAGTGACTAGTGAATTCTTAATCCCATCTGTGTGTGTGATTACTGCTTCTCCTTGAAAGGGTTTTTCTGTTATTATTTTTGCTATTCGCCAATGAAAGAGCTCCAGTCTTAAAGTTTCGATTAACGAGAATTCCACAGTGTTAGTGCCCTTGGTGGTGAGTGACAGAGACATTTTTATCTTCTTTAATTGGAAGTGTTCTTTTCGAGTAGTTGATGAGGCAGTTGTTCTCAGTGAGGAAATCACGACCAAATATCATTTCGTACGGTAGACGTTGATTCATTGTATCGATAATGTGGATATCTTGTTGGAATTTAACATTGTGTATCGTGATGTTGGCGTTTTTTATTGTACCTTTCACGTTGGCGTAGTCGCCTGATGTGCTGATCACTCTAGATTCAATTGTTGTAATATCTTCTCTGTTCCAACAAATATTTTGAGCACAAGTATCAGCCATGATTGAAATTGAGGCACTGGTGTCAACCATGGCTTTGATTTTGCAATTGTTGATCGTAATTGGGATTAGGTTTCTATCAAGTTAATCGGTGATTATTAGCAGCTAATTTGCTCGGTCTTGGGCTGGCGCCCCTATTTGTTTAAATCTTCGTCGTTAGATTCAGATTGTTCATGTTTTTCGAGGTCCTCTGATGTATAGTATCCATCTTCGTTTATAAGGTAAACTATTTTCTTGCAATCTGGTTAAATGACCGGTTTTGCCACATTTTTTGCATTTGACAAATGGGAAATCTGCAGGTTTGTCATCAATTGCTTTCTGTACGTTGCCTTTCTTTGTAAATATTTGGCAAATTTGGGAAGTTTGTGGTTGACTTCCACGTTGTCTGTTGATTCTTCCCTGTCACATTTGCTATCAAATTTAGCTTTCATTGACTGAGGTAGTCCTGCATGGACGTATGAGTACAAATCTTGGGAGTATTAACACTCCCCTTCTTGTGATAATTGAAGTAGGCGATCAACTTTGTAGATATAGTTGATGATATCTTCGTCTCTTTCCATTTTGCAGGCATATAGTTGCATTCGATACTGTTTGCGAGTGCCTTCATTGTCGAATTGATCATTCATGGCATTCAAGAGTTTATTGTAGTCTGTTTTTATGTTGGCATCCAGCTTGAGGTACACTTGTAAGGCGCGATCCTTCAGGAAGAGAGGCAATTGTGTGGTGACATTTTGCTTGGTTCCGTGCTGTTGCACAAGGTCGATTTCAAACAGGATTATCCATTCACAGAACGTTTGGCCTTTTATGTCAAATTTTCCTATAAAATATTGTGGCATTTTGTGCAATTTTAAATCGGTTTTCAAAGGACATTGATACTCTCTGTTTAGTTTTGGTTTTGAATATAGCATGAGGACTCACTGCTATTGACGATGCTATTGGCGGGCTCAGTAGTACCATGCCTTGAGACGGATCAGGATAGGCATTGGGTTCTGCTGTATGGGATGGTTGACTCATTTTAGTGTTTGCCTTCAATAAATTTGTAATTGTTTCTAGTATATTAGTTCTAAATACATTTAGGTTTTCTCTTATGGATGCTTCAAACACTGAAAATTGTTCCTGGGTCACGAAGTTGACATCGTTTTGGGCAGTAGAAGATTGCAAGAGTTGGTTCTCTAGGGCCGACATTCTAGATTCCATTTCATTTAATTTTTCTGCTTGGTTCATAACCAGTTCCATAAGTTCAATTTTAGTAAAAGTTTTTAGGGATAATTTAGAATAGGTAATCATTCTTTTCATATAGTAGGCCAGATTTGAGAGAGGTTTTGCAGCAGCGATACGGCTGGAGGTAAATTGTGACCATGCGTAAACCATTCATAATTGAGGTAAAGTATAGCAAGAATTTTCTAGAATTGATAGCTGAGCTTGGCAAAGAAAGAATAACTTATGATTTCGAACAGGTGTCGAAGTTTCCAGAACAAGAAAGTTGAGTTCTCTTAACAGTCTTGGGTCACCATCTAGCATAATCATAGTCTGCAATATAACACGAGTTAGAATAAGGCAAGAACATAGTGATAGCATACTATCTACTCCCGAGTCGGCAAAACATCCACGAGCACCATTATGGCATAAGCGATTTAAAGTAATAAACATTAGTGAGGCCAGCTTAAGAATGTAACATAGTACATGTATCTGGACTGATTCGATTTTAATGAGATTACTACGGGTAAGCAAGTAAATGGAGGCATCACGGAATACGTGACAATTAGTGTTGAAGTGAGACAACAAAGCTGCCATCAACGACGTATGAGTATCTGCATCAACTAGACCCCAGAAATGAATGGGTTTACACGGTGGTCACAAGACAGATGAGAACGACCTGCGTCTGAATTGTACGCCGCGCACCTCCCCCTCATCTCCGTCGAAAGTCTAGCTGCTCATAGCCATCTAAGTCTAGAGTAATAGCAAGGATAGACTGATCTGCATGAACTAAAAACTTTTATTAACCGCTTGCACACCCAAGGGCCCTATTTATAACAAAAAGATAGTACGCAAATAAACAGCAACCTGCCATTAGGCAGAACAAATTAGCACTGCACAATGGTAGCTTGATGAACGCGGGAACGTGATAGGAGAGGAATTACATGTGAGAGAGAGCCTCTAGCGGTGATTTTAGGAACATGTGTGATGGTTGCTCGAGGCGTGCCGATGCTAGAATTAAATTATATATATATATATAT